>ML785069.1:200350-222531 GCA_009831015.1 Picea engelmannii
ATGATGCACATATGTATTTTTCTCCAGCTGCATGGAATTAACTAGAAGTAATTAACATTGCTTTTAATTGTCATCATAATTTTCAGTGATACTTCCAACCCCTCGAATGTCACCCATGGTTCTTTTCCTCTTGAGATGGATTCATTTTTTTTAGGTACCATCTCTTTTGCATTCTATACCAAGCATAGAATTTTTCCTCTTCATGGTTCCTCAATAATATCCCTTTAGGAAATCACCTCCATGCCCGGTTCTCTTGGACTTGTCATCCCCTTGTACCTTGGCAATGCACTCAGAACCTTTGGAATGTATTCAACATCTCTTTTCATTGTTGTCATGGTTCTTTGAGTGCTACAATAGACTCAAATAACTTGGAATTCTCCTAGTGGTACCATTTTCCATTATATTTCAGTTTCTCTTGAAATTTATCAAATTTTGGAATACTCTGGGGTTAAGTAATTCCTTCCCATAAGTGTGGTTACATACCTCCAGAACCAATATCCACATAGTGTATTGATTTATACATTTGCTGGCACTTTTAGCATACATGATTTTCATTACTTCACCCCTGAAGTTCTAATATTCACACCATGCTTCCATTGCACTACTCTGATGACAATCATGGAGGTGTTATCTCCAAAACTATAGGACTGATCCTTGGAAATGTTACATCTTATTTCCATGTATACACTATGTCTTTCTTTATCAGAATACTAGCATCCTGATATATCAATTTGAATAGGACAGATCTTCCCACAATGTACCTCATTGTCTTAACATTGGCTTGTGTTAGAGGGAATAATATTTCACTACTTCCTCCACTTAGATGATATTCTTTGCACCATAATTCCACTGAGCACCTTGATTTGTAGGAGTGTATATCTTGTAGTGGATTCTCAAGCCTTCATGGTTGGACCTAGACTCGTACCTTAACATTCTACAATCTTGAGCTTTGATCATCTTGTGAAATATTATTTTCCTATCACTCTTTCCTTGAGCACCTTTACTTATCTTTAACCAAATTTCAACCTTCTCACTTGTTATGAAAACAATCTTTCTACACTTCCATGGTCTTAGCTTCATGCATACCCGCTACTCCTTATTTATCATGAAACATGGATGATCTCTTTATTACTAAACATACCCAATTGGTACGCATATTTGTCATCTTGAATTCTTTTCCAAATCATAGTTCCATTGAAAGTATTATGTTTTACTCACTAAGAATAGTAATCTTCAGTTGGTAGCTTCTTCAAGCAATCATTCCACAATTTGAAGAACTAGCCCTGCCTTGCTCCTCATACCTGAATATACCACTTTGTTAAATACAATTTGTTATGTTTTATCATCAAACTTAATCTCTTCTCACAACACATTTATTATATAAGATAACAATTCTAAAAATTTGGTTAAAGCAAGCATACAACCACAATATACAATTATGGTAACATATGCACACATTTGCTCCTTTTTATGGTCACTAGAATTATTCTTTATGACTTCTTGTTAATATTGTTGCTCATCTCACAATTATAAGTGATTAAATGGACTCCTTTGTCCAATACCTTTCCAATGATTGCTTTCTTGCTCAATTCTGAGTTTTGAGCAGAAAGTTATAGTCATTTGAATATTACCCATTAATTCCTTTTATTCACCTTTCAACCATGTGAAATGCCTATGTATATTTTCATATGTTCATTTATAAATTTGATAGGATCTCAATTGGGTTCATTCATAATCATACTTTGAATATTCTGGCCAAGTTTCACCTTCATCTGAGCTCCAGGCTGCTAAATACATACTACTAAAGTTTCATGCCAATTAGTACTTTTGACCCTGAATGCTACAGGTACCTTCTACCTCCTCTTGTGCATTTTTATGTGCCCATATTTCTAATTTAAATTCATGAATGAAGTTATAGTACTTGGAAGTTAACTGGGTTTTCAAATTTACCCTCCATTTTTTGGGTTGTAACTTCCTCATAAAAGCTTTGTTTGACGAATGGTTTACACCGGTAGAAATATCTCTTCGGGATTTTTCATTTGAACTATAGAGACAGAGTGTACCTTGGTACATTCTATTATTATGGCTTTTGAGTAGCTAAAAACACTATTTAGGACCTAAAAAATGCCCTGCAAAAAGTTGACTTGGAAAACACCGAAATTTACCAGAAATTTATATTAATTTCCACTAATTTTAGCCACCTTATGCTAATGGGGATGATGACGTCGAGTCCACCTGGAACCTCTAGAAATATTCCATGTCAGATCCCTTGCACGCTTGGCCCTGCCTGTCAACTCCCATGACCTCCCTTACCTCCTCATTTATTCATTGGTGTGCACACTTTATTTTTCGAGCCCCCCATAGTCCATAGTTGTCCATGTGATACCCTTTTATTGGGTCGTGGGGATGGATGGGCCCCAGACCAAACACATATACCTTGGCGTTTTGTGTTGCATGCCATTACGATTCAACGATCATTGCTTGACGAGCATCGACAGGAACGATGATCCACATCACATTTTGTCCCCCCCTGCCCCACCAAACTTTAACACAGCTCAGGGATAGGCTGAAAGATATAACCACGGTTAGGGTCAAGGAAACATGTCTCACATCCATGCATTTCGTCCCTCCCTACCTTGGTTTAGTATAACCCCACTCAACCCCCCTGAAATCAACGTTGGGTTGACGTGTTTCCTACGCTTGGGGTTCTGTCGGGTAGGATAACACCGCCTCTGTGGCACCAGTTCTCATGCCACCTCAAACTTTCCACTACCACTATGTACCTGCCACCATGGAAGTACACTTCATCTATCTACCACGTCATCCGACACATGGTCCCCACGTCATGTTGATGTCATTGTAGGAAAAAATACCGAATTTTTTTCAATTTCGACTAAATTTCTAATTTTCTTGATTTTGCCAAATATGCCCAATTTCAAAAAATAATTCTTGTGATCTCCATTGAATCTCTGTATTAAATTCAGATAAATGAATTCAACTCTATGAATACCAATTCATCATCCACATATGAATTTCGTCATCTTTCCCGTCGAATTCTTCATAATTTCAACTGTAGAATTTGGGGCTTTTACCCAATTTCTCTCAATTTCAAAATTTATTTTGGGCCGCCATTGAAGCTCTAATAATATTCTTTATATGGACAATTTTGGGCCCTGTAATAATCATTTTAACCCCAACACCTGTAATTCAAATCCTGCATGTTGAATTCTTCATGCAATTAACTGTAAAATTTGGGGCTTTTGCCCAATTTCGCCCCAAATTCACCACGGTAAATAAACATGAAATTCGTCCAATTTGAAGGCCCAAATTTATTCAATTTAAGGACTAAAAATGATTATTTATCATTTCTGGGATCAACTTCTTCAGATTCCCCATGAAATTCTCCCAATTTCATTGTAAAAATTTGGTCAAACAAAATGCAAACGTCTCTTTCCAGCATTCTGTCAAACAGTTTATCTGCATACTTTGCAAACTTTAATTCTACACCCTGTTAATTGGGTCCATGCAGGCTCAGTATTGAAAATTGGGCTCTGATACCACTTTGTAGCATCCCCAGACCCCTATTGGGCAATGTCACATCAAAAATTTTGAATTCTGATACCATTAAATTTACAGATATGTTTTGCATATGAACAGAGTTATGGAGAATAATAACAACAAAAAACAACAATAATTCATGCATATAAATAATAGAGATTCCATAACACAACAACATAATTCATAACACAACATTTACACAAACACATAGAGACACTTATCTTTTTTGGATTAAACACCAACTACATGCAGACCTTCCATGTTCCTCCCATCCATAGACCACACTACTCATAACTTTCAGCAGTGGGTCACCCCCGAGATGGGGCTAAGACTCCACCAGGGAAAAGGAAATCCTAAGCCAAGATAAGGTCTGATAATCAGAAAAAATGCTCCTTCCAAGGTGCTCAACTACTGCAACTAGCCTACAATCCCTCCTTCCCCACATGTCTTTCCCACCCCAGGAAGTGTGCCCCTTCTCTGCTCAACAGTCCTTCAGCTTCCCCACTTCCCTTTCGAGGCTTCAACAACATGTCGGACATGAAGTCTCAGAGCCCTGTAGCTTTTATCCAGCGCACTAGGGAACAATTCCCAGTAGTTTCTCATTCAGAGAAAACTACTCATGGACCTGACAACTTGCCTCTTCATATGGGTCCGACAACCTGCCTCTTCAAGTCCCAAAACTTACCAGGTACAAGTGGTGGCATCCAGGTATGGATGGTAGCATGGATCAGTAAATGGTAAGAATGATGGGAAATACACTAAATCTCCCTCTTATATATGCATGTGTCTTTTATGAAACATGGCACTTAAGGAAATTCCCTTTTCCCCACTTAATATGTAACATCCCTAGTTTTAATCCCCGTGGATTATAATGTAATTGTATAAATGTGAATTAGGCTGGTGATTCGATGCACTGGGGCAAAGATTTTGTGTTGATATAATGTGGTCGAGAGTCGAATTGCATGTTATTAACATTGATTAATTAATAAAAGGAATAATCATTGGCTACGATACGAAAGAGATGAAGAATGATGAGGGGCTATGATTCCACAAGAGAGAGGGGTCCAAGGGGGAATTATTCATGGGTATTAATCCAACCCATATTCCTGAAATTAGTATCTTTGTGTATAACCTTTTATTTGTTGATTGAATGTATGAGAGGCCAATCATTAAACTAATGTAAGAGGGTGGGTGTGAGTGGTCACATCCCATAGTTATTGGAGAGCATGGGTTGAAGTACAATCATCCTTGAGAAAAGTGTGAGTCAAGCAAGCAAGGAAGAAGAGGAAATTTGTATGTAGATTTGGGACAATTTTTACACGCAGATTTTGGGAGCAACAAAGGGGGAGCAAAGGGTTAGGAAAAGGACCAACCATGGTATACTTGAAAGAAGCCATTGTTTGGTTGTGTTTTTATGCTGAGTAGAGGCTTGTGCCAATAAATCGGGTTGTAATCTTGTGGTGCATTTTCCTGTGGAGAAAATGACTCAGAGCCTTGTGAGGGTTGTTGTGAGAAAATATGAAATAGTGGAGAGTTCCTAGAGTTCCCAGTTGAGTGATTCTTGGCCAACCAAATGCACTAGTGGCCCTGATGAACTAATGGCACGTTCATTGGGTTATCTCTGATAAATGGATGGTACATCCCTTGGGATAACCCTGATAAACGGATGGTTCATCCCTTGGGTTATCCCTAATAAATGGATGGTACATCCCTTGGGTTATCCCTGATAAACTAATGGTGCATTCATTGGGTAGTGCAGGTTGTGGGGAAAAGAGAGAGCTAGAGGTTTGGAACTGTTGTGAGACTAGAACCTGGGTTTGGGGTTGCTTTGTGTGGAGAGTAGATAGCTAGTGGGTCGGATATCCTTTTGGATTCATAGCCTCATCTTGGGGGTGGCTTGTGTAGCACACCTTTTTATTGCCAAGGCTTTTATCTCTCTTTGTTACCAATCTGTACACACCTTTTGCATAACTCACACAGGCATTATATAATCCACATCCATTTAAGAAAATAAATACATTTAAGCTCAAAGTAAGCATAAGAATTATTACTAACATAAATAATCCATGGCAATAACATGAATCCAAATGCACAGCAGAATACATGATAATTATAATACACAGAGATACAAAAACATAATTAAAGCATCATCTGGTACTTATCTTTGAAACAGTGGAAGTTCCACCAACCAAGTGTAGGCCTTCCACGAACCTCCCAGCCTTAAACTGCACTGCTCATCAGCTCAGCAATGGATCACCCCCGAGCTGGGACTAAGCTTCACCCCAAGGCAAGGAATCCTAGGCTAGGCTGAGGTTACAGGGAAAACAGCACAGAAAACTGGAAGGATTCTTCCCAAGATGCCATCTTACGCCCACTACTACCAGACTCTCATTCCCCACATGCATGTTCCACCCGAGAGTATACACCTTCACAAGCACAGTCCATCGGTGCTAACCTCCCTCTCTGGGTCTCGGCAACAGGCCGGATCAGGAAGTTTCAGAGCCCGAAGCTGGTGCTGGACACTCTCTAGAAGAAACCACTTCCTATCCAACTCTCTCACCTGGAGAGAATTTCTCATAGGCATGACAACCTGCCTCTTCCAACAACAGTCACCTCCCTCACCTAAAGAGAGGTCATACACAGGCTCAATCAAAACTTGTATTGGCCAGCAAGCCATGCACAGTCCATCTCTGCATGGCCACAACAACCCACGGGAAAACAGACACAGGCTTTCCAAAACTGGTTCAGCAATCACAGGATGGTCTCATAGTCACGGCTTCGGGACAGGGACTCCATGCATAGGCTCTCTCTGTCAGATAAAGGATGCATCAGCTTTCCGAATTTGACATAGGCTCTCTCTGAATCAACACTGCGGCTCTTGGTTCAAAGGGTGTACGGGGTATACTCTTACAGAGGTTGGGTTGGACGTACCGTTCAACAGATCAGGTCCAATGAAGGAGAAACCCCTATCATAGCTCGATTCAGTAGTTTTCACTGCCATTACAACATAGTCCCACAGCTATGGTTTCAAGATTGTGTGACCAACAATTCTTGTAGGGGTCAACACAAACTCCATGGCTCCGAACAAAGGTGTACTGGCTCTTCAGAACAAACACAGGCTTTTTCCCCGTTTCATAATTGCATGAGGGTCTCTTGCAGAGGTTGGGTCGGACGTACCGTTCAGCAGATCAGGTCCAATGAAGGAGAAACCCCTATCATAGCTCGATTCAGCATTTTTCACTTCCATTACAACATAGTCCCACAGCTATGGTTTCAGGATTGCGTGACCAGCAATTCCCGCAGGGGTCGACACAGACTCCACGGCTCCAAACAGAGGTGTACTGGCTCTTCAAAACAAACACAGGATTTTTCCCTATTCCATAATTTCACGAGGATCTCTTGCTATGACTCCATCGGGCAATGGCTTCCCAAGATAGCCATGGTCCACAATCCTTATCCACATGGTCTAGGCCAAGGTACCAGACCTCAGCAGCACTCCAACCATTCAAACCTTGGCAGTACTCCAAACAACGGTCTCTCATTCCCCACATGCCTGTCCCACCCGGGAGTATACACCTTCACAAGCACAGTCCATCGGTGCTACACCTCCCTTCCTTGGGCTTGGCAATAGGCCGGACCGGAGGTCTTAGAGCACCGTGGCTCCAGGAGTTCCAACTGCCCTCAAAGGTTTCCAAGCAGCATCTTCCCAAGATACTCTTTGTAGCCAACATTTTAACTTTTATCAACATCATCTCATCTGCATCAACCACATGTAGTTATCATGAGAAAACATACAAGAATTCATTTAGGAATTCCAATTAATTCGAAAGGAAATTCAACTTTTATTCCCAAAACATGACGTCCTATTTCATGATTCATCTTGGTTGTTGTCACATTATGAATGCAGTCATCCCTACGATTTTTCCACAGGCACAAAACTGCCTTCAATTTTCCTACAAGACTTCATCTTGCATACTGCCAACAAATTGTCGGTATTTTATGTACATCATAATTCAATATGTACAACATCTTATGCAATAATCTTAGAATTTCCGCACCTGGCAATTCAATCACAATTACCAAACAACTTGACCAATAGAATGACTCGTCATTCTATGCATATGCATGTCCACAGTTAACAATAGTAAGTTCATTATTTCAATTTTTTGAACATAAAATTTTATGTAGTCTCCATTCTTGTGACTACCTGTCTTGTAACTTTCCTGTTGTGGTGTTTAACAGTTCCTGAAATGTTCTCAATTTCAGGGGTTAGCAACATTTCAGCCATCCACATAATTATTTCCATGCAATAATATATATGCATGTACTTACCAAACATATTCAACCATTGCACTTAGTATGCAATTATATTACTTATTATGCATGAGTGTGATTCTCAATGGATTCTTATTCAGTGCAGCTTGCATTGAATTACATAATGCTCTCTATCTCAGTCATGTATCTCACCATCCATGAGTTGGAATTCTGGCCCATGTGTTGCCATATTCTCCATACACTTCCTATTATCTTTCCAATTAATTGGATGCCTTCCTTTCCGACCCGAACACTACACCAAGAATATAATTCTGCGGTGTTCATTAGTGTTAGCAAAAAGGTTGCAACCCAAGTTTTATTTAAAAGTAGGAAGCTTCTAGTACTTGGTGTGGCTCATAATATTTCCATATATGTACCTTGCCATATCCAACCATGTTCTGGTCTCATGCATGACTAGCTTTCTGGAATTCATTCCTGTAGCAAGTTCTTATCTTTTAAGTCTTTGGTTATTACCCCATAACCAAATTAACATGACATTCGACTATGTCAATGTGTGCATTCAGAAGAAAAAAAAAAGATTTGAATTAATAAAGACCTACAGCCTTTACCACATCTGGTGGTATGCATTCAAATAATATAATCATGTGATTTAATAACATAGCTCTGGCTGAGGAAATTCTTACCATAATTTCCTTTCAACAATTATGCAAAAAGAGTAATAAAACTCATACCTGCATGACTGCCATTAAAATTATATTACCTGAATATTTGATAGCAATAGAAGTTTTCATGCTTCTTTTATCAGACTTATAACTAGATCTTCAACTCTATATTGCTTCCTTCATGAGGCAGCAAAATTACCAACAACACCTGCAACATGCAAGAATTTTTTCCTTGGGTTGGCCAAACAAGCCATAACATACTTGCTGCCACAAATTGCAGCAACTTCTTTCTCCCTATAACCCTTTTTCTTGCGGATCCCAGAAGCATTCAATTCTTCCAGGATTCCTAAAAGTTTCTCCTACATGGCCACTGACTATGACCACGTGCCTATCCAAAAGGCGTTTCAGGATTTTGCGTATTGGGTGTTTAGATATGAGTCACCCTCGACTCTCTCTATCCCCGAAATCCGAAACAAGAGTCTAGCGCATGCTAGCTCTTCCTTTAACTTCCACCGGTGTGACCTCTAGCTATGATCTGGGGCACCAACTTTCGAGCGCTACGAGACTTTACCCTTTGCAAACTTCGAGGACTAGCTCTCCTCCTTTCTCCCAAGGTCTGAACTCCAGAACCCCTGTTGCCTCAGATCAAAGGTCCACAACTTTCCGAGTTCGACAGTCCCGGTCAATTCCTTGAGAATCGACAATTCACGTTTCAGGGTTTCAAAAAATAGTTTCCCTTTCTTCTCTTCCGGTCTCTAGTTTTCCAAAATCTACGTGAGTCAAATCCAACGACTCAAAGCTCCTCGTAATCCAACGGTGTGGATCCTTTTTCTCATGAATCGGGACTTTGCGATTCGCGAAATTAGAAAGAAGTTATCTTCCCTCTTTCAAATTTTGTCTTCATGAAATTCAAGTGCATCAGATCAACAGCTGACACTCACCGTGATTCAATGGTCTAGGTATTTCCTCGTGAATCGTAAGTTTGCGTTTCAGGATTTTTGAGAAAACTTCCTCTGTTCTCCCAACTTTCGATTCTCCGAATTCCCGATGAAAGGAATCAACGGTTCAATCTTCCCTGAGATCGACGGTTCAATACCTCCTGTGAGACTTCGAGTACTGAATGACTCTTAGCATTATCTTCCTCGCATTTGGCTGGATCCGACGACTCATGGGTTTTCGACACTTCTTCCTAGAAGTGCTCCATCGTCCGATTCTATCCTTGTTAATCTCTTTTCGCGATTCGGGACTTGGAGTGACCAAGAATTTGGCCTGCGCTCCAAGTTCATGATCCCTAAATTCACGAAATGATCCAACGATTCAAACCAACCACGATCAATGACCCACATTTATTCTGGATCCTAGGGTGGCGATTTTCTCCATCCACTAACCACCTTTCAACTTCTGGCTATCTTACGGCCCGCACGATTTCGCGAGTTCTCTATGGAGAATTCTGACCGTTCGTTCAAATTCTCAATGACTTCTTTCCAAATATCTTGGCGTCAATTCTTCTGGAATTGACTTCCTCCCTAACTTGAAGGATTTTTAATAATTCGAAGGCTTCGATGGTGTTTTCCCTTCCGAGCTTCGGTTAGTGAAATTTTAACTTCACCTTGCTACACACTTGCGCTCTGCATGCGAACTGGCACTGTTTTCCCCTGAGCTTTTAACTTAATCAGTCTCAAAGGGACTCGACCCTTCAGTGTTTTCCAAAAGACTTTCTAGTGTCTTCCTGGAACCCTCTACGCTCGTCTCCTAGAGTCTTTTGAACTTAAAACAAGTTCCCTCTATAAACAGTCCTTGCGCTAGATATGTTCACTCTTCATACCAAAAGTTCCATGCTATCTCTTCTGAGCTTCGTTTTCTGAACTGGAAAATTATGTGTCTCTTCCATTTCTTTGCACTTTGTGGCAATTCAAATCAGTTTTGGCACTCGTCAACCTTCTGCAATACAAATGCACAGATGATTAGAATTTGTCAGGCCTTTGTTTCTTGACAATTCCTCATCTTTCATAACAATCGATGTTAAGAAAATGTTTCAATTTCATGACTTTTCTGAGCTCTGCTCGGCTCTGTACTTTTTGGGACTTCGGGACTTTGGAATATCGGTCCACGAATATCCAACAATTAAACCCTTGTAACCAAAGTCACCTTTCACAATGCGCGATCTCGCGAGTTCGTGAGTCGAAGACCCTCAACTCATTTCCTCTAAACGTTGATACTCAAGATGCGATACGGGTATGGCTCCCTCCTTGCTAGCGCCTACTACACATGACCGTAGGCTAGGGCTAAGTGCTAGCACTTCTTCGCCAACTCATGACTTCGGGAGTTGGAGTGTTGAGCCTTCCTGCTCCTCCTTTGCGAATTCTGAAATCACAAATTACTTTATTCTTCGGCCCACAGCACATCTGTCGCCTTTCACCACAGTGGCACAAGGCACGTTCAGGAGGGTCCACGTCACCCTCGGTGACTTCATCGGGTCCCACCACTCTCACTTGTATTCTCAACTCTCTCACACATGGTACACATCCACGCACCCACGTCCATTCCAAGCAAAATCCAATGGTTAGACTCCCTCTCAGATCTACGGCGCAGATCTTTTCGGTGTTTCGGGGTTTCGGGCATTGGGAGTTCATGCATCCCACATATCGAACTTCCATTTACTGAAATCCTGAATTATGGTCTAATATTACACTTGATCCGATGTCAATTCCTCTCCTACAATCTACAGTGTAGATCATTTCGGGAATTTCGGGGTTTCGGGTGTCAGAGGTGTTCACCTCTCCTCACTTCCCATCTCCCGAAATGATGATTTCTTCCTGGACAATCAACGGTCCAGATCTCGCTTAGATCGACGGTTGTGATCCAAATGTGAATTCACATTTCGTGAATCTTCACGAACTCACCCTTGACCAATTCAAGTTACGCGTCATCGAAAGGCTGATCGCTCTCCCCGCGTCCTTTCTGATGGACGATCCTGATTAATTCAGGATTTCGTGTATCGCGATTTTCACACTCCTATGCAACTCCAAAGGGATTTAAACCCTACGCACACTTTCCAGATATGACGGTCATGAGGGTTCACCTTCCCTCCTGAACAGATCCTCAGGCTCCAGCACTTCTAGTGTGGAGTCCTCTCTCCCTGTGGACTTATACCACACTGGTTGCGGTTTCATAACACCGCTATACCTCTTGATCTTGTAAGCACGGTCCAGTAACTCCTTGACACTTCGGAGCAATCCAAGGTCTGAAGTTGGTCCTCCAAACACAATTTCTCCTCACACCCTCAGTCCAAAGACCACTCAACTGGCCCATCTAGGCTCAACGTCGAAACCTTGGCTTTGATCCCAAATTGTAGCACACTTTTTTATTGCCAAGGCTTTTATCGCTCTTTGTTACCAATCTGTACACACCTTTTGCATAACTCACACAGGCATTATATAATCCACATGCATTTAAGCAAATAAATACATTTAAGCTCAGATTAAGCATAAGAATTATTACTAACATAAATAATCCATGGAAATAACATGAATCCAAATGCACAGCAGAATACATGATAATTATAATACACAGAGATACAAAAACATAATTAAAACATCATCTGGTACTTATCTTTGAAACAGTGGTAGTTCCACCAACCAAGTGCAGGCCTTCCACGAACCTCCCAGCCTTAGACCACACTGTTCATCAGCTCAGCAATGGGTCACCCTCGAGCTGGGACTAAGCTCCACCCCAAGGCAAGGAATCCTAGGCTAGGCTGAGGTTACAGGGAAAACAACACAGAAAACCGGAAGGATTCTTCCCAAGATGCCATCTTACGCCCACTACTACCAGACTCTCATTCCCCACATGCATGTTTCGCCCGGGAGTATACACCTTCACAAGCACATTCCATCGGTGCTAACCTCCCTCTCTGGGTCTCGGCAACAGGCCGGATCAGGAAGTCTCAGAGCCCGAAGCTGGTGCTGGACAGTCTCTAGAAGAAACCACTTCCTAGCCAACTCTCTCACCTGGAGAGAATTTCTCAGATGCCTGACAACCTGCCTCTTCCAACAACAGTCACGTCCCTCACCTGAAGAGAGGTCATACATAGGCTCAATCAAAACTTGTATTAGCCAGCAAGCCACGCACAGTCCAGCTCTACATGGCCACAACAACCCACGGGAAAACATACACAGGCTTTCCAAAACTGGTTCAGCAATCATAGGATGGTCTCACAGTCACGGCTTCGGGACAGGGACTCCATGCACAGGCTCGCTCTGTCAAATAAAGGATGCATCGGATTTCTGAATTTGACATAGGCTCTCTCCGAATCAACACTGCGGCTCTTGGTTCAAAGGGTGTACGGGGTATACTCTTACAAAGGTTGGGTCGGACGTGTCGTTCAGGAGATCAGGTCCAATGAAGGAGAAACCCCTATCATAGCTCGATTCAGCAGTTTTCACTGCCATTACAGCATAGTCCCACATCTATGGTTTCGGGATTGCATGACCAGCAATTCCCGCAGGGGTTGACATAGACTCCATGGCTCCGAACAGAGGTGTACTAGCTCTTCAGAACAAACACAGGTTTTTTCTCCATTTCAGAATTGCACAAGGGTCTCTTGCAGAGGTTGGGTCGGACATACCATTCAGCGGATCAGGTCCAATGAAGGAGAAACCCCTATCATAGCTCGATTCAGGAGTTTTCACTGCCATTACAACATAGTCCCACAGCTATGGTTTCAGGATTGCATGACCAGCAATTCCCGCAGGGGTCGACACAGACTCCACGGCTCCGAACAGAGGTGTACTGGCTCTTCAGAACAAACACAGGATTTTTCCTCGTTTCATAATTGCATGAGGGTCTCTTGCATAGGTTACATGATTCACGCTCATGACAGTCCAGGGTCAAATGGAGGAGGAACCCCCCAACACGGCTCGTCTCAGCCTTTTATTGCATGCGCCAGGGTTGACACTTGTCACCCATGAGACTGCATGCGTTCCTTCAGCATGTGTTCCTCCCACCATTTGGAAAATCACATGTCCTTCCAAAAGGACTTAGGTTAAAACATATAATGCACATATCTTTTGGAATAATATTAAAATATTATTTCCAAGGCTTAAGCCCCTAGGCTCAACACTTAGCCCCTAATCCCACCTTCCAGCCCCTAGGCTGAACACTTAGCCCCTAATCCCACCTTCTAGCCCCTAATCCCTTGCCCACTCTGTGGATGCTTAGTCCCCCATCACTCATTCATCGTGTCGGCCTGCACGCGACGGTGTTTATATTTTTATTAATGCTCTGCATGATTACATATACAAAAGCAGGCTCTTGGCCTTCAACACTTAGGCTCCCTGGCCTAATAATTACATAAGCCCCCCAAATTATATAAATTTGGCTCACCAGCCTAATAAAACATACTTACAATTCATAATGCAAGCTTTACATCAGGGCTCGGCCTTGGGGACATTATAGCTTGCTAATGAGAGAAAATGATCAACAATGCCTATGGCAGGGAGGTTCATCCTTCGTTTGCAGCCAGTTGGTTAATCATTAATAGATAAGTGTTTCTATTATGTTCCTACGTTATTTTCGTTGTGTAAATGGTTTATATGAATGTTGTGTGTTTACTGTTTTCTTGAACAATTATATTCATGTTTAATATATGCTACTAGATGCATTCAAAAATGTGGTATCAGTCAATTGGTCAATATTGTTTGTGATTTGCGGCCGGTAAGCTACAAGAATCTAATTAGCAGTAAATATTAATAAATTAATGAGTTTCCCCATGTATTATTGCCTAGATTTGGTGGTTGGGTACGTTACATTATGGTATTAGAGTTGTTAAAGAGCGAATTTTTGTGTGACGGACCAACTTTGGTGGTTGGGTATGTTACATAGGAAACTTAGGATATATTCATATCCATAACTTTAGCTTTATGGAATATTAATATAATATTACATTGGGCTTAAGCCCCCTTAGCTTAGCCCTTTCCTAGACTTGTATCCCCCTTACCCTTTCTAGTGGAGTTTATCCCCCCATCTCTTTTGTTTGGTCGATATGCAACAATGATGTACTTTAGTAATAATATGAGTGTTTACATATTTCAATAATAGGCTCACTGGCCTTTAGAATCTAGGCTCTCTAACCTAATAATCACATAAGAATTATGGCCTATAATAACCTGGCTCACCAACTTATAAAACATATTTACATTTACAACTGGGGATCGAACTAGGGTATTTCATATAGACTCAATGCCACCGCAATTATATTAATACCAACTAAATGGTTATCTTTCAAGGTTACTCTGAAAGTGCTTACACCATATGAGGTGCATGGTTTATGGTTTATGGTTGACCCTTGGTGTTCCATGATGGACTTGCACATTGGAGGTGGATTACACTTGAGTTGCTAGACCTTGTATAGATGCTTGTGTGACACTCTTCCTTGGAGTGTTGGTGACCCATGGAGCTTGGTGAATTCTTCATGTTGTTGGCACATGGAAGGAGGTTGCTTGCTTGGAAGACACCTTGCATTGGAGGAGGAGCATTTGGCATTCTAAAGGAGGGCATTCGGCCCTAGACAACATGGGGTTGTTTGGTTGCTTTCAGGAGACTTACCCTTGGAGGAGGAGCGATGAGTGTTGTACCTTATGTTAGMTTTTTAGCTMGGGAGGTACTCCGCATGTTTTGTCTTRTATGCGGATGYTACCTTAATATTTACACTTCCAGGCACTTAACTYTGTAATAATTTTTATAAAGTTGTTTTAAGTGGTTCTTTTATTGAAGTGACTTTTTTTAATAAAGTGTACCTTTTATTTTTAAAGTGACTTTATTTTCATAAAGCACTTATGTAATAAAGTGAAATTCACTTTAATTTTAAATGAGACATTTTGGAGGGAATCGATCATGACCCTTGATCTTGAAAAAGGCAAGATTTAATCTTGGCCTTTGGATCTAGGGTTGGGAAGGTGAAAAGACACTTTGGGGGGGAAATGTCATTTTCATATTATAAAAGAATGTATTGGGTAGTGTGCAAGACATGTCAAGAGGACATCGAGAGGAGAGTTTGAGAGATTTTATGAGAAAGCTTGAGAGAGGAAAGTGAGCAGTTTGAGAGGGTGCATTTCCCAAGGAGAAAGAGGGCACAAATCCCAAGGCAACTTTCTACGTACAGTGTTGTTCTATTTTTCTACTGTTGGATCGTACTGTACGGATCTGTACAATCCATACGGCAGGGAGAAGGGCATGGTTTTCGAGGCTGCTGTTTGGCATGGAAACCAAGGCATTTTCTGGGTTTTTCTTGTTGTTGTTGGGTCGTACTATACAAGTCGTACAACACATTGTTGGCACATTTTTTTAGGCATAGAAAAGAGGAGTTCGTACAGCTGTATGGACTTGGGCACATTTTTCAAGGAAGAAATTTTGGGATGGTTTGTTGGTGTTGTGAGGTATTTTTCCTTGGCTGGAAATTGTTAGTTTGTTGTTGTAATACACTTTCCTGAAGCTAAATAATAGATCTCTCTCTCTCTCTCTCTCTCTCTCTCTCTCTCTCTCTCTCTCTCTCATTGGGTTTCCCCACATTGGGGTTTTCCCCGACATTTTCCTAAATTTATGTGAGTTATGGGTTGTTGTCCACTGTGTTATTTTTTATGTTATTTTGCTTAGCAATGTGTATTTATACTTATGGAAATTTCTGAATGTGGGTTTTATGCATGTCTGAAATTTATGAAGATAGTTATCTCTACGTTGCTAAGTGTTTGACAGAATATTAGGTTGCTGATTTTTTTTGTCATTAAAAATCTACATGGTATCAGAGCTTTGTCTCTAACAATGGGCAGTGTGATTTTTGGGCAAAAGGGTGTGATTGTTTTCCTTGAGTTGTGACAAGGAATATGGCTGCAAGCATTAGATATGAGGATCGGTTGGATGGCATTTCCAACTACTTGCAATGCAAGGTTCATTTTTCAGTCGTTCTCAAGGAGAACAAGATCTATAGCTATGTCAACTCTATTGTAGCAGCTCCCACAATAGATCATGTTGCTTTGGACTTGCATGACGTCAAGGAAGCCAAAGCTCAGAGGATTATTCTGGATGGGGTGAAGGATCACCTTATCCCACACTTGGTTGAGAAAAATACTACCAAGGAGATGTGGGATGCACTTAAGAACTTGTTCGAGGCCAAGAACGAGAACCGGAAGATGGCCTTGAAGGCAAAGTTGCATGATACCAAGATGGGTAAGGAGGAAAGTGTCTCTTCTTATCTTACTTGGGTGGCTCAAGTTAAAGATGAGTTGGCAGCTATTGGAGAGGTCATTATGGATTCTGAGCTGGTGAGGATAGCCTTAAATCGCTTCACCAAAGATTGGGAGGTCTTCATGAAGTGCGTGGTGGGACATGAGCATTTACCAGATTGGAGCAGACTGTGGGATGATTTCACTTAGGAGGATATCCGAGAAATATCTCAAAGTGGTGATTAGAAGACAGACAGAGTTGAGGAGAATGTTGTTCTTGTTACAAAGAGCAAGAAGAAAGGAAGTTCTGGAAGGGACTTGAGTAAAGACAGATGCTATTGTTGTAACCAGTTGGGGCACCTTGCCTCTCATTGTCTTGAGATGAAGAAGAAGAAGAAGGAGTCAGAGGGGCCTGAGACAACTGCTACAACAGCCATAGAGGACTTTGCTTCAAATTTCAATAGGGAATTTTCTTTGGTTACGCTAGTTTCCAGTGTCGGCAACGGAGGATTCGGAGGTGATTTCAGATGGATTGTGGATAGCAGATCCTCTAGCCACATGATGGGAATCTGGTGAGTATTCCCAGATTTCACAGAGATTGGTCCTGGCCGACAGGTGTAAATGAAGGTGGTATGGCGAGACTTGTACTTGGAGTTGGGAATGTCAGATTCCAACTCGAGTTTGGGGAACTCTTGGAGCTTGATGGATTTCTCTTTGTTCCAGGGTTGAGGGTTAACTTGCTCTTAGTCTCAGCCTTGGAGGTTGTATGATATTGTGTATTGTTCAAGAGGGAACATGTCTTTATCTACAGGTAGGGAGTGGACCTGGTAGAGATGTAGTTGATCGGTAACCGGATGAATAGGTTGTATATGTTTAGAGGACAATGTAATGCACCCACTACCATAATCAAGTTTCCATTGATTTCTGTAGAATCAGATCCCCCAGAATATCTACGAAGGCCTAGCGTAAGATAACTCTCTCTCTCTCCCATGTCATCGCGGGTCAGGATCATAGGTCAAATAATCATGGCGCTTCTTGTATTTCGCACCTCGACGCTACAGGAATGTCGAATCGTTCGACTCTGTAACCGTCGAACCCCGACAAGGCTAGTGACTGGCCAATAGGGATGAATCCCAACAGGGTTAGCGAATGGCCATTAGGAACGGCCCTGTCACATGGTTGAGTGGAGTACAGGTGGCAAGAGGGGTAACACGACCCGGAGGGCGACACGATACGAGGAGGGTCCCACTTCACACGCCACACCATTCCAGACCCCCCCCCCCATTAAAGGCAGAATGGCAAGGGGGGTCTGGAATTCACCTGAACGTCGTTGATCAAGGCGAATAAATCCTGACCGTTCAAGAGTTGTGCGTTCGATTCCGGACCCCCCCTCACTACTAAAGGCAGAACAACAAGGGGGCTCTGGAATGAAGCCTCAGTCGTAGATCTGGGCGGGTGGACTCTGGTCGTCCATATCTGCTCGCCACTTACCCTAATGTGCATTCACGCCCCAGCTTAAAGCCGGTGTCTCTTCCTCACATTTCATGGTCATCCCAGACCCTAGATCCTCCGAGAGGATCCTGTCCGTTCATCGGAGCTTAACCACATGTTAACATCTCGATACTTATAAGTCTGGATTTCGGGGTTTGAGAGCACAAGGGAACATGCCCTTCAGTATCCCGAGTGTCGAAACGCCGAAGTGCCAAACAAGCCTAAATCGGTGATTGGCCCCTTGGGTTATGCCTTGGTCAATACGACTCCTTCCCATATGACCACGGTCTCTCTTCCGTCGGGATTTGTCAAGGCGAGAGCCCAACCTCTTGTCAACGGGACTCCTAAATCCCCGATCCCCGATTTCCCAAAATGGGTAATCTCTCGACACGTAGCCACCCGAAATCGGTCGGTCTACGACTGCTTCGGGGTTTCCACCATGGAACATCCTGATCTCTCGTCACCATAACTCCCAAGTTCTTGATTCCTGATTTCCCGAAATGGGAAATCTCACGACACGTGGCCTCCTTTAATCGGACGACCTGAATCTACTTCGGGGTTTCTACCATGGAATGCCCCGATCTTTCGTCACTTGAACTCCTGAGTTCTTGACTCCCGATTTCCCGAAGTGGAAAATCTCTTGACACGTGGCCTCCGTTATTCGGACGATCCAGATCTATTCCGGGGCTTTCTCCCCTATTCACTGGGGGTTTATCCCTCGGATATCTCCTGACAGATCCAACGGTTGTCGGGTTTTTCAGCCGAGATCTGATGGCTCAGACAGGTTCCTAACTTGTGTGCTCTCCCACGACTTCCTGGACGTGGAAAGATCAACAATATGGATGCTCTCATGGACCTTGGGGATCTACGGTCATGATCTCTTCACTACCCACGAAGACATAGAAAGTCACAGGGGTAAGGCACTTAACATCCTACTTTCTCCTACCAAATCCAATAGTCATGAGTGACCACAGATTTCCCAATGGGATCTCGTCCATCGATCAACGCCTATCAAGGTTAAGGTACTTATCTTTCCAGCTTCTTCTTCTTATCTGACGGTCGTGAGTGACCACAGATCTCCCGACGGGATCTCGTCCGTCGATTCGATACTTATCAGGGATTTCTTAAGGCCTTGTGCCTTCACGTCCTCCTTCCAGGTTCTTGATGGCTTTTTCAAGAAGGGTATCTCTATGGGGAGGTTTACCTAGGGTACTATCTGAGGCAAATAAGGGTATCTCTCTCCCGAGAACCAGGTGTGAAGTATGAATTAGATCAGTATGCATATAAATAATGATTTAAGATAACATAAGCCACGCGCAGTCTTTCCATTATAAACATACAACTACCAGTACTGATCAAAACATCATACAGACATTCTTATACTGAAATTATTCACAATTTCACAGCTTATGAGCATAATTGTCAGAATACATATATTTCAAGATGTCAAAGGAAAAACACTTATCAGAAAGTAACACCAGGGGTTATACAACTACTGAGAGGGGTGCGCGTTTCCACCCAACCGTAGGCTCAGCGACTCCCAGCGGATTTACCACTAGCCACCCCCAAGCTGAGACCACGATGTTGTGAGACTGTGTCTCTGTTTGCCAGTGACCAGGAGAGAAGGTTATTCTCCTTCCTCTCTGCTATCACTCACTCTGCATATCGCCATAGTTCTCTTTCTCCCCTCGCGTCTACGCCCAATCGCTTCTCCCCCACGCCTTATCCTCTTGTGAGGTTGCGTGTGGAGCGATTTCCCTCACGCTGGTCAGGCGTGATGGCTCTACGGATGGTAGGTTCTCCTCCCCATCCCTCATTAATTCCTAAGGAGCCATCTACCTACCAGCCTGCAAGACATTTAATTCGGGGCCAACGAGCCGCTTTTGGTTCTCCGGGCCAGTGAAGTCCAAATACGGTATTGATTTTCGGTGGAAGTTAATGCCACCTTTCCAAGTGCCTTCCACCGCCTTTCTTCAGCCATCATGGTCTCTTTTTCATCATATCCCCTCTCAGCAGTCCTACAATATAAATTCATAATATTATTCACATTCATCGACCTTTTCCACAAGGTCCATTCACATCACACATTCTCATTTCTGAGTTTTGCCACAGTTCTTGGCCAGTCTAGTAATTTTTACAAACTGGGGGAAACAGGGTGTCACAATTCCCTCCCCCTTAAAGGAACATTGTCCTCGATGTTCTATCTATCAACATGTCATGCATGTACAGATGTAAAAAAAATCGGATATGCATGTTTCATGGCATCCTCCATTTCCCATGTAGCCTCATCTGGGCCAAAATGTTTCCACTACACCTTGACCTGTGCAATGGTTCAGTTCCGGAGCGGGGTTTCCTTTCTACCCAATATGCATTGGGGTTCTAGTAGAAATTTTCCCTCCGGTTCTACCTGGATCACAGACCAGTCAATTATATGATTAGCATCATGTACATATTTCTTTAATAATGAAACATGGAAAACATTATATGCTTTTATTGTGGGAGGAAGTGCTAGCCGATAGGCTACAGGTCCCACTCTATCTAGAACCTCAAAGGGTCCACAATACCGGGGTGCCATCTTGGCACAAGATCCCATTTTCAAGGAACTCTTCCTGGGCCTAACTCTTAGATATACATGATCTCCCGTTTTGAACTCTCTTGGATTTCTCTTCTGGTCAGCATAACTTTTATGTCGGTTCTGAGTGACCTTCAGATTTTGTTTTATCTGAGTCACTTGTTGTTCCATTTCTTTCAACATGTCGGGTCCAAAATAAATCCTATTTACAGGATTACTCCAGCTGACTAGAGTATTACATGGCCTACCATAGAGGACCTCGAAGGGACTCATCTTTAAGGATGTTTGGTAGCCGTTGTTGTAGTCTTCCCATTTCCTAGGTTGATGCATTACATGCATCCTTAACATATCCTCTAATATTTGATTCACTCTTTCTGTCTGTCCATCGGTTTGAGGGTGATAGGCGGTGCTAAACAACAATTTGGTTTCTAAACCAGCCATCAGTGATTTCCAAAAAATGGAAGTAAATTTTGTGTCTCTGTCAGACACTATCTCTTTTGGCATACCATGCAGTCTGAATACCTCTTTCATGAATACCTGGGCGATATCTATCGCCTTGCAGGTTGATTTGACGGGGATGAAATGAGAAGACTTGCTCAGTTTATCCACCACTACCATAATGGCGTCATTCTGTTTGGTTGAAGTTGGTAATCCAGTGATAAAATCCATGGAGATGGTTTCCCATTTCCATTCTGGGATGGGTAAAGGTTGCAATAGTTCTGTTGGGTGTCGATGTTCTACTTTAACCTGTTGGCACTCTATGCATCGAGCCAAATATTTGGCTGTGTCTTTCTTCAATCCAGGCCAATAAAATTGTTTCCGGGTGGCAGTGATCATTTTTTGGTATCCTGGGTGACCAGTATATGGTCTTTTATGTTGTTCATCCATAATGAACCTCTTCAAGTCGTCACAATTTGGAACATACAGTTTATCTCTGTAAGTGAGCAGACCTCCTTCGGTCATCTGGTAGCCTTCATATTTTACTCCAGAGGGTTCTTGTTGTAGGTACAGGGTCACGGTCTGAACGAAGGGATCTATCTCTTGTGCATTTCTGACTCTGTTCTTGACATCTGTCTCGCAGGTACTCACCGCTTCCAGGTGAATTGTTTTCATGCTTTTGCTAAGGGCATCGGCCACCCTATTTTCTTTCCCTTTAATGTGTTTTATTTCAAAATCAAATTCGCTAAGGAGGGCCATCCATCTACCTTGTCTGGCACTGAGATTTGGTTGGTCAAACAAATATCGCAATCCATAGTGATCAGTCATAAGTACAAATTTTCTTCCCAAGAGGTAATGCCTCCACATTTTCAAGGCATGCACTATGGCAGCCAGTTCTAGATCATGAGTCACATAGTTGACTTCATGTTCATTCAATTTTCGGGATTCATAGCAGATCACACTTCC
>ML785069.1:223511-235868 GCA_009831015.1 Picea engelmannii
TCTTGGGCAAGGGGTACTTGTTCTTTATGGTTACTTTATTGAGTTGTCTATAATCTATACACAGTCTAAGGGTGCCATCCTTCTTTTTCACAAACAGGACTGGTGCTCCCCATGGGGACACGCTGGGTCGAATATAACCCTTAGCCATCATATCTTTCAATTGCAATTTGAGTTCCACTAACTCAGGTGTGTTCATCCGGTAGGGTGTCCTAGACACCGACACCACTCCTAGTGCAAGTTCTATCGAGAAGTCAATGTCTCTTCTCGGAGGTAGACCCGGTACCTCTTCCAGAAACACATCTTTGTATTCTCTCAGGATAGGGTGATCATTAGGGCTTGGTTTGTCACCTTCGATTGTTTTCAACACCTGTATTGCATATAGGGGACATCCTTTTCAGCAATACATTCTCATTTGCAGGGCTGATATTTGCCTCACCAAGACAGGCTTTTGGATCCCTTGAAGGGTTATCCTTCTCCCTTCTTTACTTACACACTCCAAGGTTTTATGGTAACAGTCTAGTCTAGATTTATGGGTGGCTAGCCAGTCCATACCAATCAACAGATCGTATGATCCTAGGGGTAATACGTTAAGGGTTTCTTGGGTGGGGAATTCACCCAACATTAATTCACAGGCTGGTATGAACTTTGCTACCCTTCTTTTGGTGCCAGTGGCTAATTGTACCAACTATGGCTTGGTTTGTTTTTGTGGCTGTAGTTTACACTTATCAATAGATTTAGGGGCTATATAACTCAAATTTGAACCAGGGTCAATCAAAACAGACACCAGATGGTTGAAAATCATACCTTCTATTTCCACCACTGAAGCTTGGTGGTCATCTTGGTTATTATCCAATGCTGCATAAATCTGCGGCACACTCCTTGCCACATCATTGACTGTGGTAGCTTCCTGAATGTTATAAACCTTCTGAATGTTCTGTTTTCGGTGAGTTAGCAACATTACTTGTCTTCGGCATCGGGGTATCTAGGTCTGCAGGTTACACGAGGAGCATCCAAGCGCAGCGCATAGAAGAAGTCCTTTTCGGGCTTAAAATCAAGCGAGTGGGAAAAGTTACAGTGTCAACGGTCCGGATCCATCCATACGAGCAGATCAATAGCTGGCGGGAAATCGCGGATAGCAGAGTTGCATCGAGAATAGCGCAAGTAAATCGTGCCCATATTGTATGCAAGAGGGGACGACAACCGTTCATCCCAAAGGACGCGTGGCACGAGATCTGTTCACGTCGACTTTTCAGCAGTCGCGGGTTCGAAGGGAAAAGGTTTTATGTTGTTGTACATCTCGAAACCCCGAACCCCGAAGTGCCGATAGCGCCCAAATTCAGGCCCATAGTATCAAGGGGCACTCTCAGCCGTCCATCTGAAGCGGACACCTGGCACGCGATTAGGCTCCCCGCCTTTTCGCCCATCGCGGTTTCAAAGCACCTTGGAAATAAGCACAGGGTCACAGCCCGCGGTCACTTGAGAAAGGAAAGGAGTTATGCAAAGGTGCCAAAGAGTCGGGTTTTTCCACAGAGGGAAGTACCACGTCCGCCAAGACCAGTTCATCCTAGTTTCAATCCTGGTCCTCGCTAAAGAATTAAATGAAGGTGAACAGAGGTAGTTGAAACCTCAGCTCACTTATTGAATGCAAGGTATGGGGGTTCCGGCAGACAGTCTGCCCGAGACGGTCTTGTACGCTGATTTTCTCCAAAGGGTCATGGTTGGTCCTCATCTGATCAGATAAAGTCTGCACACATCATGTTGGCCTTTAATGTTGCAACTATCTCCCTTGCAAGAGCCATGCGCAGTTATGGTGACGTCTGATGAAAGTATCCGTCAGAATTTGGCTGAAGGGACACCAAGGGACACCACGCCTTGGATGACTGAACATGCCTCTGATAGGCGAATTTTGCTGAGTATATAGACTCAGTCTTTGTATTTTGTAAAGTATTGATGGTTGAGAAAGGCTCCCGATTGCAAAAACTTTAACGAAGCACTGGTTATTCTGGTTATGTATTAACATCTGAGACTTCTTGCCTTATGAATGTCAGCTTATTTCCATGTCTTTGTTTATATTGTATTAGAACAGCTCGGAATTGGAGGATCCAGTCGAGTTGTGACTGTTATAGGATGATGTAGGTTGGATCACTGTAACAGTCGCATTGTTTCTAATCAGTCTCTGTGTTTTTCTTAGCGCTAAATGACTTGGAATTGGAGGATCCAGTCAAGTCACCCCTTTAGTTACCCGAATCTCTGAACCAAGAGGATATTTCATTTAGAGTTTTCTTCTGCAAACTATTGAAAAGCTCGTTGCCTAAGGTAGTTTTTCTCACTCCTCTCACCAAGTCTTCCCCCTGCCCATTTTACAATTAGCTACTGACTGAAGCTAGATCAAGACCTCCTTTGTTCTTTACATACCAGACCCGGTCCCCGAGCTAGAGTGATTCCATCCTGACTCTCTACCCATTTGATCACCCATTAAAACAATCGTGACATAAAACTGATGGGCGTTGGGCTCTGCTCCTGCAAGCAATCCGGGAGTGACTTTCGACGCTAACATTTCTGGTGCCGTTGCCAGGGACGAAGTTGAAAATTTTCCCCGGGATTGAACGACATTGAGCCTCTGATTCCAAAGGTGCATCGGGTATCAGAGCCTTTGAAGATTTCTACTGTGCACCTGGCGACTCCATTGTGACGACTCCGCTGGGGAGAACCTGCTCTATTAATTGTGGCTTTCAGAGGCAGACACACGTGGTCTCATCCACAGCTGCCTCTAGCTACACCGGAAACTAATCTGGAGGTGGTTCTCAGAAAAGGAAAGAACTCTAAAGAAGAAGCTTCCATCGCCGAACCAGGTAATCCGCCATCTCCTTCTGTAGGAACTCCATTTTCTCCTCCTCAGTTTCTCAATAGGCCTCCTTCAGAGGTTTCCCATTTCCTGAATTTTGGGAGTGTTCCTGCTGATTTTTCCCCTCCTGGTCTGGGATTGGAGGGAGAAACCCTTGTCACTCCCCTCTCCTCCGAAGTTGTACCCTGGCGTAGACCCAGGACCGCAGAAGATTTCCCCACGCCTAGTTTTACTACTCCTGTGCAAAGAGGAGCACCTGTTGACTTGAGATCGCTAGCCTTCTCCTTAAATCCCCTCTTGTTTCCCACTCCACTTCGAGACTCACTCCCAGTAGCCCCTTCGCGAACTCCTTCTCCTCCAAGCTCTCCTCCACCTAATATTCCTATGGCTGGTGCTAATCCCCCTCTGAATAGAATGGACGCCATAGTCGCTGCCAGATATGCTCCCTTAATCCTACCTCATCCTATGAATCCTCTCCCTACTGGAGATTACTTGAAGTATATGCCCAAGTTCACTGGGGAAGGGGACATAACTACGGAAGAGCACTTGGCTGCTTTCTACAGTTATGATGACAACCTAAACATTGAAAATGAAGATGTCTGGATGAGAGTCTTTGTCCAGAGCCTAGATGGTGAGGTGAGGAAATGGTTTAGAGGATTAGCCCCCGGATCTATTGTTGGGATTGAAGCCCTAGATAGTGCTTTCCTGAGGCAATGGGGAGATAGGAAGGATTTCATGTATTACATGACAGAGTTCAGGTCTTTGAAGAAGATGGAAGGAGAGTCTGTCTCCGACTTCTCCAAAAGATTCAATAAGATGTATAATAAAATCCCTACCGAAATAAAGCCTTCAGAAGCCTCAGCCAATATTTCTTATGCTAGTGCGTTTGACCCTGATTTTTGTCTGTTATTGAGAGAAAGAAGAGCCACCTCCTTAGCTCAAATGCAATATGCGGCCATAGAAGTGGAATCCAATGTATTAGAAGTTGATAGACTGAGAAACAAGACCGACGCAGACAGAAAAAAGGGAAGGTCGGAAGCCTCAACTTCTGGCCCATCGATGCCCTACCCTCGGGTGGATGAGTTAACTAGGATGGTAAAGTCTTTGTTTGCAGAGATGGAGAAAATGAAGGTGGAAGGGAGGCAAGCATACAAGGGCCATCAGAACACCGAAAACAAAGGAGGTTTTAGGAGGCCGAACAATATTACTCCTCCGACTGTGCAAAGAGAAAGGGGAAGAGATAAAGAAGATCAAAAAATTCAGGGCCCCTTTCAAAACAATTTTGTGGCCGAGGGGGAAGAAAGGGAAAGAGATGAGCTAGACCCTGAAATCCATTGCTTCAGAGACACCCCTCCTTTTCCTCATCTCAATCAATCAGCATACGAGGAGTCTCTCATGGACAGTCAACTAAATGAACTGAGCAAAGGGGACAAGGCTAGTGGCCGCCAAGGCAGGTATGACCTGAGGTCCCAAAAGAAGACAGGAGCACCCGAGGTTCCTAAGCAGTCCACTAGATTAGAGAAGCCTGCTAATGAGGTAGCGGACAGTCATGGAGGTAAGAAGACTCAATTCCCCTCTCCCATAGTTCAGAGTCATGTTCCCGAAATAAGAGAAATCCCAAAGCTCTCGTCTTCTTTTAATTTCGAGCATGAAATTCAAAAAATCAGAATCCATGTGCCCCTGACAGAATTGATTAAACATGAAGGGTTCAAGAGACGCTTCTCTGAGCTTTTACAGTCTAAGGTCTCAAGCCTTACCATAGACTCCATCAATTTGCAAGATGAAAAGCCTACAGTTATTCTAGGTCCTATGGTAGAAGACAGGAATGACTCATCCCCTCCCTTCTACACTTCCTTGAACATACATGACAAGGTACTGCACAACTGTTTGATGGATTCGGGGGCTTCTCACAACCTCATGCCCAAAACCATCATGGAAGAGTTAGGGCTAGAAGTCACCCGAGCCTATCATGACCTCTATTCCTTTGACTCCAGAAAGGTTCAGTGTCTAGGAGTTATCAAAGACCTGGTCATGACCTTGTTTCAGTTGCCCATGAAAAGTGTGGTCATGGATATTGTAGTAGCCAATGTCCCCCCCAAGTTCGGTATGTTGTTATCAAGATCTTGGATAAAAATATTGGGGGGAACTTTGCAAATGGACCTCACATATGCTACTATCCAAGTGTTTGGAAGAGAGCATAGAAGTCTATATAGAGAAGCCCAACTGGCCTATATAATCAGTGATGAGGCCAACCCTACCAACCATCCCATTTTTGCCTTAGACACTGATTTAGGTTCCAGTGTGCTACAACTCACCAATGCTCCCGAACCTCCTCTTAAACTCAGAAAGAAGCCCACCATTTCCCCTAAATTTCCTCCCTCCATCACCCCCGTCTGGAAAATGTTCTTTGATGGAGCCTCTTCCAGGGAAGGTGCTAGAGCTGGGGTGGTTTTTGTGTCACCCGCTCAGGAAACCATATCTCTATCATACAAGCTGGAATTTGAAGCTACCAACAATGTGGCAGAGTATGAGGCTCTCGTCTTGGGGTTGAGAGCCGCAAGGAAAATGGGAATTCAGGAGGTAGCAATGTTCGGTGATGCCGAGTTGGTGGTCCAACAAATCAAAAACGCTTATCAGGCTAAGCATCCTCGACTCAGAAGCTACAGAAATGAGGTGTGGGACCTAGTTGACAGTTTCTTCTTGGCATTCAACATTTATTTCATCCCAAGAGAGAAGAACACAGTGGCAGATTCCTTGGCTACATCAGGAGGAAATTTCAAAGTACCCTTGCTGCCCAAATTCGGATACAATGTGGAAGTAAAATACAGGCACTCCATACCTGACAACGTTAAACATTGGAAGGTATTCGAGGATGATCTTAAGATCAAGAAGTTCTTGGAGACTGTCGAAGAATTTTCAGAGATGCATATCGACCAAGACTCTGTCTCTGAAGAAAAGCTTGATGGGGGTAATTTTCTGAATAAGATCGCAGAGCGTAACATTGTACAGCTGACCAGCTATCATATTCCAAGAGGACTGGTTCCTTTGGAAAGGATTTTTGATAAAAATTATGTATCATTAAAAGGAGAGACCTCGGAGGATGACACCGGTACTATTTAGTGCAACATTGGGACCGAGAACGAGCCCAAGTTTGTCAAATTGTCAAGAACTCTGACAGAGGAGCAGAGGTCCGAATACACTGAACTTTTGAGGTAATTTGCTGACGTGTTTGCCTAGACCTACGAGGACCTCAAAACATATGACACTTCTGTCATCGAGCATAAAATCCCATTAAAAGAGGAGGCAAAGCCATTTAGGCAGAAGCTGAGATAGATCAACCCTATGTTGTTGCCTATCATGGAGAGGGAAGTGAAGAAGTTGCTTCAAGCTCAGATCATTGTACCGCTAAGGTATTCAGAGTGGGTGGCCAACTTGGTGCCAGTAAGAAAAAAGAGTGGAGAGATCCGGCTCTGTGTAGACTTCAGAAACCTGAACAGGAGCTCACGAAAGGATAACTACCCCTTACCAAATATGGAACATATACTGCAGAGGGTAACAGGAGCTTCCAGGATGTCTATGATTGATGGTTTCTCTGGCTACAATCAGGTCTCTGTCCTGCCTGAGGACAAGGAAAAGACGACATTTACCACTCCATGGGGCACATTCATGTACGCCAATATGTCGTTTGGATTAATGAATGCAGGGGCCACGTTTCAGCGTGCCATGGACATAGATTTCGTTGGCGAAAAGGATAAATTTTTGGTCGTCTATCTGGATGACATCACAGTGTTTTCAAAATCTGATAAAGAACACAGTTGTCATCTCAGGAAGGTTTTCCTGAAATGCAGGAGTTTTGGCATTTCATTAAACCCCAAGAAATCTCTGTTCACCATGCAAGAGGGAAAATTACTAGGCCACATAGTATCAGTGGAAGGATTCAGGATCGACCCTAGCAGAGTGGAGGCAATACAAGCCTTATCAATCCCAAGGTCCAAGAAGGAGGTCCAATCCTTCCTTGGTAAGATTAATTTTCTGAGGAGGTTTGTGCCTAACTTTGTTGAGGAGGTAAAACTTATAACAGCCATGTTAAGGAAAGGAAATGAAGTGAGGTGGACTTCTGAATCACGACATTCCCCCTATGCTTATTAGCCCCGATTACTCAAAGGATTTCCTTATTTTCTCCTTTGCCTCACCTGACATGGTGGTTGTTGTTTTGTTACAGACAAACAAAAGCGGACTTGAGTAGCCTATCGCCTACTTCAACCGAGCATTGAGGGATGTCGAAGTCGGGTATGACACTATGGAGAAGCATTCCTATGCCTTGGTAAAGGCTCTCAAGGCATTTAGAGTCTATGTCCTGCAGTCAAAAATCATCGCTTATGTCCCCTCAGTCGCCATTAAAGACATTCTTATTCAGCCTGACATAGACGGGAAAAGGAGTAAGTGGATAGCCAGGATTCTGGAATTTGACCTGGAAATAAAGCCTACCAAATTGATCAAAGGTCAAGGTCTAGCCAACCTGTTGGCTGAAGCCAATTGCCAAGCTTTGGGGATAAGTTTCATCAACGAATGCTCGGGAATTCAACAGGGTCGGTTTTCTGAAAGAGACTCTCAAAAGGAGCCCCCATTAGCTCAATGTCCCTGGTATAAGGATGTCATATATTTTCTGCAAGAGCTGCGGCCTCCAAACAGCTTGCCAAGAAACAAAGCAAGAGCTCTGAAGCTCAAGGAAGTCAGATACTGCCTTATTGATCAAATTTTATATTGGAAAGACCCCCTGGGGGTGCTTTTAAAATGCGTGAGTTCACCAGAGGCCGACAGGATCATGGTTGAATTTCACAGCGGCCTATGTGGAGGACACCATTTCTGGAAGGCCACGGCCCACAAAATTCTCAGAGCCGGGTACTACTGGCCCACCTTGTTCACTGATGTCCACAGAGGAGTTAGAGCCTATACCCAATGTTAGAGATTTGCAGGAAAACAACAGCTCAAGTCTCTGCCTTTACAACCTGTAGCTGTTTCGGGACCTTTCCAGCAATGGGGCCTAGATTTTATTGGAGAAATCCACCCTGCTTCCAGTGGGCAGCACAGATGGATCCTGATTGCCACAGACTTCTTTACCAAGTGGATTGAAGCTATCCCCACCAGGAGTGCTTCCCACAAGGTAATTATTGGATTCTTGGAAGACCTCATCACAAGATTCAGTTGCCCAAGAAAGATTGTTACAGATAATGCAACCTCATTCAAGGCCGAACCGTTGGTCAAGTTCTGTGAGCAACTTGGAATCAAGTTGATTCACTCCAATCCGTACTATCCCCAGGGCAATGGTTTAGCAGAATCCTCCAACAAAAGTCTCATAAGGATCATCAAAAGATTATTGGAGGACAACAAAAGAGCTTGGAATTCAAAGCTAAAATTCGCCCTATGGGCCGATCGGGTGACTACAAAGAGATCTATAGGCATCTCCCCTTTCCAGTTAGTTTACGGAGCAGAAGTTGTCTTGCCTTCTCAGCTGGCCATTCCCGTAGCGAAAGTCCTCCAGGATCATCAGGAGGAGCCTGATGACATGATCAGAAGGATTCATCAGCTAGTGGAGGTCCACCAGGCCAGGGAGCAGGCAATGGACAAATATCAGGACCATCAGCAGAGGATCAAACAGGGTTTTGATAAGAAGGCCAAGAAGGAGTGGTTCCAGATAGGAGACCTGGTGCTGAAATGGGATGCTCCTAAACAAGATAAGGGCAAGCATGGAAAATTTGAAGCCCTATGGATCGGTCCCTTCAAAATCTCTGAGGTTTTCTCGAATAACACATATCGGCTACAGGATTTGGAGGGTGAAGAAGTTTTCAGCAGCCTAGTTAATGGGCATTTTCTTAAAAAATGTTTTGTCTGAGCCATCGGTGGCTCTTGTGTTTTGTAAATATTGTCCTTTCTGTTCTTTGTTTTTCCTTTTATTGTTTTGGCTTAGTAAATGACTCCATAGCCCAACAGCAAGGCACTGGAACTGCAAAATGAGTCCCTAGAGCATCACAGGGATGACTCTATCCCCCATGGAGCCTAATGTTAGCAACATTACTTGTCTTCGGCATCGGGGTATCCAGGTCTGCAGGTTACACGAGGAGCATTCAAGCGCAGCGCATAGAAGAAGTCCTTTTCGGGCTTAAAATCAAGCGAGCGAGCAAAGTTACAGTGTCAACAGTCCGGATCCATCCATACGAGCAGATCAACGACCAGCGGGAAATCGCGGATAGCAGAGTTGCACCAAGAATAGCGCAAGTAGATCATGCCCATATTGTATGCAAGAGGGGATGGCAGTCGTTCATCCCAAAGGACGCATGGCACGAGATCTGGTCACGTCGGCTTTTCGGCAGTCGCAGGTTCGAAGGGCGAAGGTTTTATGTCGATGTACATCTCGAAACCCTGAACCCTGAAGTGCCGATAGTGCCCAAAGTCAGGCCCACAGTATCAAGGGGTAGTCTCTGTCGTCCATATGAAGCAAACACCTGGCGCGTGATTAGGCTCCCCGCCTTTTCGCCCATCGCGGTTTCAAAGCGCCTTGGAAATAAGCACAGGGTCACAGCCCGCGGTCACTTGAGAAAGGAAAGGAGTTATGCAAAGGTGCCAAAGAGTCAGGTTTTTCCACAGAGGGAAGTACCGCGTTCGCCAAGACCAGTTCATCCTGGTTTCGATCCTGGTCCTCGCTAAAGAATTAAATGAAGGTGAACAGAGGTAGTTGAAACCTCAGCTCACTTATTGAATGCAAGGTATGGGGGTTCCGACAGACAGTCTGCCGAGACGGTCCTGTACGCTGATTTTTTCCAAAGGGTCATGGTTGGTCCTCATCTAATCAGAGAAAGTTTGTGCACATCATGTTGGCCTTTAATGTTGCAACTATCTCCCTTGCAGGAGCCATGCGCAGTTATGGTGACGTCTGACGAAAGTTATCCGTCCGAATTCGGCTGAAGGGACACCACGCCTTGGATGACTGAACATGCCTCTGATAGGCGAATTTTGTTGAGTATATAGACTCAGTCTTTGTATTTTGTAAAGTATCGATGGTTGAGCAAGGCTCCCGATTGCAAAAACTTTAACGAAGCACTGGTTATTCCGGTTATGTATTAACATCTGAGACTTCTTGCCTTATGAATGTCAGCTTCTTTCTATGTCTTTGTTTATATTGTATTAGAACAGCTCGGAATTGGAGGATCCAGTCGAGTTGTGACTGTTATAGGATGATGTAGGTTGGATCACTGTAACAGTCGCGTTGTTTCTAATCGGTCTCTGTGTTTTTCTTAGCGTTGAATGAATTGGAATTGGAGGATCCAGTCAAGTCACCCCTTCAGTTACCCGAATCTTTGAACCAAGAGGATCTTGCATTTAGAGTTTTCTTCTGCAAACTGCTGAAAAGGCCGTTGCCTAAGGTAGTTTTGCTCACTCCTCTCACCAAGTCTTCCCCCTGCCCATTTTACAATCAGCTACTGACTGAAGTTAGATCAAGACCTCCTTTGTTATTTACATACCAGACCCAGTCCCCGAGCTAGAGTGATTCCATCCTGAGTCTCTACCCATTTGATCACCCATTAAAACAATTGTGACATAAACTGATGGGCATTGGGCTCTGCTCCTGCAAGCAATCCAGGAGTGACTTCCGACGCTAACACAGTGTGGAAAGTCTCTCAGGAGATGCTCTTCTCCGCAACCCCATCATTTCAAAGGTTCTCTCTTTGGGTTATCAGTCTTTATTGGTATAGGTCCAGAAGTTTTATTTTCGTCCGATGAGGGAAAGTTCTGTTGGAGTACACTCCGGGCTGGAAAGTTCATTCTAGGGTTCTTCTTGTAGTTCTTAAATCCTGAGGATTTGATCCCCTTTTTCTGAAATCTCGAACCACTCTTTTGTTTCCAGTCTCCACGAGACTCTGCCCGATGTCCATATTGTTCATGACAATATGTTGCCTTTTGAATAGTGTCTTCTAAGGTCTTTGGCTCATCAAATTCAATTATGTTCCGGTATTCCTTGGGTATCCCACTGATGAAGCGTTGCACCTTCGCCTTCGCTGCTGTGATGTAGGGTACATATCTCAATAAGTCGAGGAATTTGTTGACATATTCCTCTATAGTGATTTTCCCCAGTTTGAGTTCATAAAACTCTTTTGTCTTCTCGTCGAAATATTTTTCCAACAAATACTTCTTCCAGAAGTATTTCTCAAACTGTTTCTAGGACAGGTCCTCCTCTCGAACCCCTTTCACATTCTTAAGATCTTCTCACTATATGGAAGCTTTTCCATTTAGGTTGAAAGTGGCCACTCAGGCTTTCAAATTCTCTGAAAATTCATGGACTCTGAAATATTTCTTCAGTCCAAGTAGCCAGGCCTCTGCTTCCTCTCCCTTCTTTATCTCACCATCGAAGGAGGGAGGTTTGGCCTTTCTGAATTCCTCAAATTTATGACCCTTGGAATTCTTGTGCTTCTTTTGTTTTCTTCGAGAATAGGAAACAGTCCTGTTGCTGGAAGAGCCTTCTGAATCGCCAGCTTCCTTCTCAGAGGAATCGTCTGGCACTGGTCCTTTATCTCTGGGGTGGACCTTCCTTGAGGTGCTCCTCTCAGTATGGCCACTGATATGACCATGTTTCTGTATCTCAGGTTCATGTTGCATTTGTCGTTGTAGGTCGGATAAGCTCTGTAGTAAAACTACATTAATTTTAGTTTTCTTTTCTTGTTCTTTCATCATCCTTTCATTGTCGACCTTGCAGCTTTGCAATTCAACCATGAGACTCCTCACAGTCTCAGCTAGATTTGGAGGGGTTCCTATTGCTCTTCTTTCGTCAGACTCTTCGTCTCTATTGTGGGAGCCTTCTCCCATCTCTTGGTGAGTCACCATTCTCTGCGTCTATAAATTCTCGTGGCTGATCATCCGCTTGGGTGAAAATACAAACGTTGGTTATTAGTCAAGAGTTAGATACATTTTTATAACCTGTGCATAAATTCATAACTCTTTCACATGCATACACAGTCGGGTTCTCGTTTCCAAGTTTTGATCCTGGATAAGAGAGTTAAGTTAGGGGGTTACTCCTCTTAGGAGTGCTTCGAACGGAGCTTATGCGCAACTCGTTCATGAGCCCAATCAGGTCGAGTGTTGTCACCATGCTCTGATACCAATTTGTAATGCACCACTACCATAATCAAGTTTTCGTTGATTTCTACAGAATCAGAGCCCCCGAAATATCTACGGAGGCCTAGTGTAAGCTAACTCTCTCTCTATCCCATGTCATCACGGGTCAGGATCACAGGTCAAATGATCATGGTGTTTCTTGTATTTCGTGCCTCGGTGCTACAGGAATGTTGAATTGTTCGACTCTGCAACCGCCGAACCCCGACAAGGCTAGTGACTGGCCAATAGGGACGAATCCCAACAGGGTTAGCGAATGGCCATTAGGAACGGCCATGTCGCGCGGTTGAGTGGAGTACAGGTAGCGAGAGGGGTAACATGACCCATAGGGTGACGTGACAGGAGGA
>ML785069.1:247227-262460 GCA_009831015.1 Picea engelmannii
GGATCCCTTACCTATGAGAGAGAATATTTACAAAGTAATACTTTATGGTCTATGGACAACTCAATCAACCAATCTATGTCAATGGTTCATCTTCCTTGTATGATTCTTGATGGACATGGAACCATCTCGAGATTTCCAGCGTGCTTGATACCGAAGTTGTGATGTCAAGATCATGAAGAATGACGGGAGTGTTGCTCGCCAATGGTGTTGTGGGATTGGACTTTGATGCCTAGGGTTGTACCTAGTAGTTGTGGAGGGAATTTAGGTTCAACCTTTCAAGATACCTGGTGTATGTGAGTATTGATCTAGAAGCACGCTTCGGTAGATGAGGTCTAGTGCCTAGAGCCCTAATAGATCAAGATGTCTTGGTATGGTGTCATCGAGCGCAAATGAACAAGATAGGGTATGATGTCTAGAGCCATGATAGATCGAGAGGCTTTAAGCCTCGTTTTTAAAGTCAGGAAGAAAAGTTGGAGAAGACTCACACTTCCCCAGTGTTGTGATGTGGACTTTCGATGCATGTTGTGGTCACTTGGGTGACTTTATACTAGTCCAGCAAAGGGTGTTGTGGAAGATACAGGAGCTAACATAGGGTGTTGTGGAGGATATGGTGAGCTAATTAAAAACCGATAAGTAACATAATCATAGTTAACTACGCAACGATGTCCCTTGAAGAGGGAAGTATGTAATGCTCTGTATTAATAGTAATAATAGTAATATGGATTAATAATAATAAATAGTACAAGAATATAAAGTAAATAAATATAAATAAATAAGAGAAGATAAGTTAGAGAGAACTGAATTAAGTTAAGTTAAGTTAAGTTAAAATAAGAAAAGAATTACTTTGTTATTAATAAAAAAGATAATAGTAATAATAGTAATATTAGTAATATGGGTTAATAATAATAAATAGTACAAGAATATAAAGTATATATATATATATATATATATATATATATATATATATATATATATATATATATATATATATATATATAAACAAACAAGTGAAATTAGCAGCAAAGTTGCTTATTATCCCTGTCTCTTATAAATGTTTTAATATATTAGTTTTATATAATCCAAAATAAAAGTTATAATAATTATGAAACTCTTAATGTGTTATTTATACTTAACCTAAACTAAAATAAATATATATATATAATATTAATAAAATTGAGATATTTATAATCCAAAAAAATGATATTACTATAATATTAGTATTACATTAAATAAAATAATGTTGTTATAATAAATCAAAATATATTTGAAATTTTTAAATTAAAATATTGTATTGTAAAAAGAAATAAAAAAATTTATTATTATTATTAAAATACAATAATATTTTGAAACAATAAAATAAAAATGTTGTATTCTAAATAAAATTGATATTAGACTATAATTTTTGTAATTGAAATATAAATACTATAAAGATATCTTAACAATAATTGTAATTGAATCTATTTACAAAAATAAAATAAAAAATAATAAGTAAAACTTTAAGGTTATATCAGCATTTAAACTTAATATATAATGAAAAAGAGAATTAGTTTATACACCTAATATATAAATTATTATATATAAAAACAAAAAAAAAATAGAGACACGTTATATAAATAAAAATAGTGTAAAGATGATATTTATAAAGAAATGTTTTTACAACATAATCAAAATTATTAAATTTGAAATTAATATAAATTTACACTAAGAAAAAAAAAAATGTGTATTAAAACACATTTTAATCAAAATATATTTACAAATCTCTATATTAGATATTAAAATAAATAATACACCTTACTTCTTTAGATACAAAATAATATTTACATAAATATTTTAAAAAAAAAAAGATACAAAATAATATGTACATAAATATTTTAAAAAAAATTATATTTACTATATTGAAATTCGTTAAATAATATTAGGTCACATTTTCTAAAAACATGTCAAATACCACATTCTCTTTGATAAGGGTTCAATGTACATTAAAAATTTTAATGTCAACTAGAGCAATAAAGTATAAATGAAGACTTCTTATTATTTTTTATAACGTTTTAGAACAATAAAATATAAATAAAAAATATATATATTATTTTTTTATAATGTTTTAATAAATTGTTCATCATATTTAATAATTATAATTAAAATGTTTTAGAATAAATATGTTAAATCAAAATCCATCCCTAATTTAAAGATTACTCACCACAAATGCAATATTTTTATTTTTCTCTTAAAGTTATAAAAGTTTTTGAAATTTCTATTTTTCTCTTAAATTATTTTTTGAAATAAAAAATTAATTACATATTTTCACATAGATAAAGCAAATGATTTAAGCCCCACTATCCACATGCATTTTAACCAAATTTCTCACCTTAAAAGTAGAAATATTTAAATAAGAGTTATAACTTAAAGATAAGTCACCACCAATGCAATATATTATTTCTATTTTTCATTTAAAAATACTAAAATTTTTGAAATAAAAAATCAATTGAATAATAAATGATTTCCACTTATCCCACATAGTTAATGGACTCTAAATTCATATTTAATGATTCATATTTTTCAAAATTGTAATGTTAAATTTTAGAAATTTAAAAATGTATGAAATAAGTATGATTCAAGTGGAAAAAGTAGTATAAAAACTTTATTTACTCAATAAAAATAGAGAAAGAAAATAAAAATAAAAATAAAATTTAAACATGATTTAGATGGATCTATGTTTACAAGGTTACATAAACACCCAAATAATGTAGCTAAATCCTCAAAACCCATGTTTTGATATATTATTCTTTTAAAACTCTAATGCAACTGTTTCCACCAATCAAAAATCATTAATAACTATTTTTAAAAATTAAAAATTATTTTTTTATTTTACAAAAATTCAATTTAATTTAATACAAAATTTATCAGCGATTTTATAAAAACATTTGAAATCTTAAAAAAAGAATGATTTAAGTCAAAAACTTTTGAAATCTTAAAAAAAATGATTTAAGTCAATGACCTTTGACTGGCAATCGATTGCTATATATCCTGGAGGAAGGTATAATAAGAGAAGATAAGTTATGGAGGACTCAATTAAGTTAAGTTAAGAAAAAAAAAAAGATTTACTCTATTATTTATAAAAAGGATAAAATAAGAGAAGATGAGTCAAGTTAAAGTTAAGATAAGAAAATGAAAGTTTACATGATGACAAGTGGAACCTAAGCATAAGGTATTTTTTTTAATGGATGGACTAAGGAATCCTATTTAATAGAAGATGAAAAGGGTGGAAGGTATCTTTGGTTTTTGGGTTTTGTGGAAAAGGAAGAATTTGACATTGGCATAGATAGTTGATTGAAAGCTGGGGGCTCTCAGTGGCATACATTGAGGGGTTGGTTGGGTGGCGAGTTATCTCCTACATTGTTGTTGCAGTAAGAAGGATCAAGCTTGGAACACAACAGTGCAACATGCATCGAGTTGCAAGTAAGTCAGGGTCTTCATTCTTAGGTATGTCCCTCACCATTCTTATATCTTGTGCAATATATGATATGAAATTAGTTATTATTAGTTTTATGGTTACGCGTTATTGTTTTCATCTCCATGAAATTGTCTTTATGATTTAGAGTATGAATGGCTAGCTTGGTCATTACATTGTTAATATGACATAAGTTAAGGCTGAAATAGTTAAGGGAGTTCACATTTATATTGAAAATAAGAGGACATATTTACTACTGTAAATCTGCATTCATTGCAGTGAACTCAGATCTGGTTTGTGCACATGAAAAGATTGCCCTAACGGATGAAACTCGTTTGCATATTTTTGACATGTTCTCTCTTGGATTGCCTAGTGTATTGGGGTGGATGATTGCAAGTAGTGTAAATAGAAGTTAATGACAGGTATAGAGTTGATGATGGCAAGTGGTGTACATACCATTGTCGTGTAAAATAATGTAAAGCAACCCATACACTGTTATTCTACATGAAATCCTGACTTTATACCAAGTAATCCATACTGTGTTATTCCACATAAAGTTCCGATATTAAACTACATGGTGGTCACAGTGTAATGCCATCTCCTATCATCCATAGGACAGATGAGCTGCTACTCTTTTCACATTTAAGACCAAGCTGAGAACCTTGAGATGATCTTTGTCTTCACCCTGTTTTTAACAACCCCTGCTCCTGCCCCCTGATCCCTCCCTTTGATAGTTTATGCAAAGGCCACTTCCAATATAAAACATAAAATTAAATTTACTAAAATCTCATCATTCTCAAAATAATAAATATGTTGAGAAATAAAAATTTGTCGACCATTCTTTACAAAAACTGAAACCAATAAGTCCATGATGCCATAATTTATCAGAATACAAAGAGCTGATGCCATAATTTATCAGAATACAAATAGCTGATGAATAATCAGAAGAGAGACACGGATCCATTTACATTTGCAGCAGCCGTGATTCTTTCATTTGTCTTATTCGTTTGTTTTTTCGCTAGTGATGATGATGATGGCCGCTCTGCAAATTCATGCTCATACTGAACCCAAAAGGAAACAATGGATCGTAATCCCTGTCACCCACATTCATAGGCAGCTGATCCACGCGTTTAAACCACGTTCTGGGCAGTTGGCCTTGAAAATCATAATCCCCGAATATAGCATCCGTAACGCCCTGCCCTTCACTGCCAGGCAACCATGCAGCTACGAGCGCGTCCATCCTGTTCAAATAGGGTTCCACCACCAACGGCCTCCCYGATATCAAGATCACCAGGCACGGAATACCGTTATTACATACATTGTTTATMACGTCGATTCCCCCCAGAGGGATGGTCAGGTTGGCGTTATCTCCCGTTGTTTCCACGTAGGGAGGTTCCCCGATTACTGCAATGGCGTAAGAGAATCCCTTTCCTTCGGTGAAATTTGCATCTGGGTTCTGCTCGTATACTACTTCGGTTGACAGACTGACGGCTTGTTTTATGGCATCCAGAATGGTGGTTCCTGTGGAGATCAAAACAAAACAATGGAAATTTCAGATTTCAAGGAATTAGGAACCCTGGTGATAAATTCTAGAGCAGATTACATAGAATTTGCGATTTCGGATGATTTTTATAGAGGAGAAATTTAGAAAGAAAATAGTTGCAAGGAGAGAAGAAGCAACTTGCGAATTCAGATGATTTTTATATATAAAGGAGAAATTTTGAAAGAAAATAGTTGCAAGGAGAGAAGAAGAAGCAAGGTACATTCTACAATCACAATCACAATCACAGGGCAGGGCAGGGTTCGGGTGCTGCATCCACTCTTAGTGTAAAGATATATTGAATCTAGACGATACATTGGGTGTATTGGATATAGATCACATAAGACTCATGTAAGCCCAGTGGGTGGGATGGAGTGATAAATCGACAGATATATCTAGAGGATGCATTGGGTGCACTGAAAATAGATCCAAGCACAAACCCATCAAGTCCTTGTGGGAGTAGGGGTGATACTTCAACATGTGATACGTCCACTATTAGTGTAAAGATATCTTGAACCTAAATGATACATTGGGTGTATTAGATATAGATCCCATGCACAGACCCATGTAATCCCAGTGGGTGGGTGGGTGTGATCCATCAAGAATATATATCCAGATGATATATTGGGTGCACAAACCCATCTATCCCTTGTTAGGGTGGGGGTGATCCTTCAGCATATATATTTACATAATGTATTGGATTGGATGCATTGAATATAGATTCAACATAGATCCATCTAGTTCAGCATATATATCTACATGATGTATTGGCTGCATTGAATATAGATCCAACAAAGACCCATTTAGTCTTATAGGGTGGGATTGATCCTTCAACATATATATAGACAATGCATTGGGTGCATTGAATATAAATTTAGCATAAGGAGGAGGTGATCCACCAACATACATTGGAAGAAGGAGAATATTAATGTGGAACAAAATCTCAATATAGGGATATGTCATTGTGTTTAGATAGTATTCACTGCATTGAATATAGATCACAGTACAAACTTATCTACATACATTGGAAAGAGAAGAAAGAAACTATTAATGTGGAACAAAATCTCAGCATAGAGAAATGCCAACACATTAGATACATTGAATCGAGATTACAACACAGACCTATCTATTTATTCCCTGTGAGAATGGGTGTGACACATTGGATGCATTGATAGATCCCATCCCAATACATATCCTTCTAAATGGACATTTGATGTGTACTTTGTGAAGTTCCAGGGTACATATCTCAACTTGAATTAGCGAAAATGGCTAGTTGAAGCCTGATAGATCAAACACTGGAGCTCAAAACAACCTCGACATGGGATATGCCACTGCAGTAAGTATAGGGTGCGTTGAAATTATAGATCACAGCACAGACACATCTATCTAGTCCCTATGGGGGTGGAGGCAATCTATCAACATATATGTCGATTATGGGGGTGGGGGCAATCTATCAACGCATATTTCTAATCGACACATTGGGTGAGTTGAATATAGATCCCAACCCAACACACACCCATCTAAATGGATATTTGATGTGCACCTGAACTTGTGAAGTTCCAGAATACATATCTCAACTTCACATGTTGGTGCAAATGGCTAGCTAGCAACTGAAATATTGGAGCTCAAAGAGATGCATATCAGACCTTGGTTTAGATGGGTTTGTGCTAGCAAATAACTATTTGTGAAAGCTAGCCCTTTTAAATTTGTTGTGTTTACCTACAGTTGTTGCACCACTGCTGCCTTCCCAGCTTACAGTCCATCCTCCACACCAGTACCCCAGATTGTCTGCATGGCTGCCTGCTACAAGTATCTTTGGAGCATTCTTGTCAAGAGGCAATAATGGCTTTCCATGCATTTTCCCATCCTTCAAGAGAACGAGAGACTTGCGTACAACTTCTCTGGCCAACTCTCTATGCGCCTAAATCGTAAAGAAAGACAATGGAATTTATGAATCAAATGGATCATAAGAGAATCAAAACTTCTTGTACTTTTTACAGGAGGAAAGTCATGCGAACATAACATTAACGAATGGAAGAATATAGATGATGGAAGGAAGAAAAATGTTATTCTTACAAGATTGCCAACCATGCCCAACAAGGAGCGGTCTGTTGTGGGGTGCTCAAACAAACTAGTGATGAATTTGACTCTTAGAATCCTCCTAACTGCATCATTTATTCGGTTCATGGAGACCACACTCGAGTTCACTAGAGCTGTGAGCTCATCAATGTAAGTTTGGAAGTTAAAAGGGACCATCACCTGCAATGTTTAAACAAAACAAAGTTGGCAAAATAGAGTACAAAAGGAAAAAATTCAAGACCTATTAAAGAAGAGAATATAAAACATAATTATCTACCATGTCAATTCCTGCATTGATTGAAGAAGAAATACTGTAGCTATAGTTTGCCCCTGGTGGTGAGGTAATCCTGTCTAGTGCTTCCCAATCTGAAATGGATTCTCTTTATCTGATACGGCACTGGATTCTTTACACATAGAAAATAAATCACACAGACTTATATACAGAGCAACTAGCTTTATCAGATCAAAGAGTCTGATATCATACCCGGGAGAAAAAGAAGGTCATGGCTCTGATACCATTTTGTAGTTGATCTCTTCGAACAACTCATCAGAGGCCTCCTCTATCAGAGATTGAAGCTTGACTGATCAGACTCTTGTCTCATGCGCTATTTCCTCTCACTATCTGGTCTTCTGGTTTCTACTACTCTCGACAGAACCAATATCGTCGGGTTAACCGCTTTACTTTGTTCGAACTATGAACCCCACCACCTAGAGTCCACCAAGCTTTTGCAGTTTTATGTGAACCCTATAGCCGGTTTTCCATGACCCTCCGCACCTACAACTACCCTATAGCGGCCTCCTGCCTTCGTGGGACTTACTACCAGTGCTCGGTCGTCGCTTTATACCAGACTACCAGTGAACCTTATTATCTGGATGAGTGAACTATATCAGACAGTACTAAGGAACATCGATTGCAAATACAGGAAAATAAGCGAGATCATAATGAGCGCATGTTACAGAGACAATGAGCAAAACTTCAGAGATAAACACATGTATGTGGAAGACTTCTTTTATATTAATCAGAGCATAAGCCACGGGTATTACAATCTTTGTGCCAGATGCACAGACTAAGAGCAGAATACTCTTCGCTCACCAAACTTAATTACAGACTCAAGAAAGATACGAAGTTTCAGATAGAAGGGAAGCTTAGAGACTCGGACTGACTGACTTCCTGAAATTCGACTCCCCGAGAATGAGCTCTCACCCTTCTTTTATACAAATTTATGAAGGAAGAGTCATCATGAAGCAAAGAATCGAATGGACAAGTGGCCCCATATGTCTGCCACTGAATCTTTTCCTTTTAGGATTTGGTGGTGACAGTTATGCAAGATCTGCCGACCAAATCATAGATTTATTTCATATCTACCAAAATCAAATAGAGTAGTAGATCTGACGGGGTGGTTGTGCAAGATTCCCCGACCAGAGGACATATTAATATGACATAAAGGAGAGTACCTTGGAAATGTGGGTCAAACCACACCAAAAGTTAGAGAAGTGCTTCGAGTTTCCAAGATTCTCATTATTACTAAAGGACAATAATTACATTGTGGAGGTTGATTATGGTAACCCACTAAACCCGAATGGCACCACTGTCGGCCATTTAGACATGAATTCTCGTGATTACATTGTGGAGTTGGTCACGTCAACCCACAGAAACCGATTTGAAGATTATGATTAATCATTTTTAAGAAATCCAGAAAATCTTTTTGGATAATTGAGAGTATCCCAACATTTAGTATAGATTTTTCGTGCTATAAAGGGCTGTCCATTTATAATTTGTACAATAGTTTTTGTTTTAACAGCCCATTGGAAATGATTAAGGATATATGAACGTAATAATTCTCCATCATTTGGCCCCTGTCGGAAAAGGTCTTGTACAAATGATAAGGGGGTAAAGGAACTTATGATTCCTAGGTCAATTGCTCCTTTGTTCAACCCAAAGTCTTTCCACCAGTCAGCTAACCAAAGTGGTGGCCTTCCAGATGTTGCAATGTTAATATTCCCAAATTTGACTAGAGTGAGGAAGTCTTCTTGTTGGATGAAGTTCCACCATAATTCTTTGTATTCGAAATAGTTGAAGCTGGTTTCAAGGAAAATAATATTATGATTTATTTCAGGCCAATGGAACAATAACCTGGGTCTATTTATGAAAAAATATTGTTGGTTGTGTCCCTCATTATCCCTTATATCCCATACCAGAATGATATCATGAAATAATTCTGTTAAAGCAATTTGTGCTTCAACTGCCTTTTCATTTGTTCTTGAAATTATGGGGGCTAGAATATTTGAAACTCTTCTTCCTCTTACTTCGGGTACCAAATTTGAGTATGACAGATGAGTTGTCTAAGATAAAATATTTGTTCTTCTTAACTCCAAATGGGGTACCCACTCTGTTGCATAGGACTCCCAATTCAAAGAGTCATGAATATTAATTAGTGTTTCTATGCCATCCCTTAGCTGTACAGAAATTAGCAAGCAGAAATTTTGAAGATGTTCTCTGCTCAAGAAGTCTGGTATAGAGTTGTGTGATCCCTTAATGTGTTCAATAGTGAAATCAAAATTGTTGAACAGGGCCTGCCATCTGGAAAACTTGGAATCACCAGGAGACTTCAAGTCTTTATTGAGAACTTTATTCATGGCTGCTGCATCAATTCTTAATAAGAACTTTTTATATATCAAATAAATCTCAAATTTTTGTATGGCATTTAAAGCAGCTTTGATTTCTTTATCTAAAGCAGAATAATTCTTTTCTGCTGCCTACCATAATCCTGAAGCAAACTGAATAATTTCTTCTTTTCCTTTGTCTCTTATTTGTTTAAGCACTTCTCCTCAACCAATATTACTTGCATCGGTTTCAACAATTTTGGGGAGGTCGTCATCAAAAATATGAAGGATAGGAGGATTCTTGGTTTTAGCTTTAATATTTTTCATAGCTTGAGTATGGGCTTTTGTCCATGGACTTGGATCTTTCTTCAATCTTTCATTCAGAAGCTTTCTGTCTTGTGCACATTTCTTATAGAAATGGCTAATATAGTTTAAACTACCCAGAAATCTTTGTAGCCGTGTCTTGTCAAGAATCTTATCAGGGAATTTATCTGCAAATTCCACAGCATGAGTTTGTAGAGTTAGGTTCCCATTATTAATAATATGGCCTAGAAATTTAATCTCGGTTTTGAAAAGCTCAATTTTCTTTTTAGAGAGGACTAGGCCTGCTTGCTTGACTACTTGCAAAAGTTTCCTCAAATGTTTGAAATGTTGTTCAAGGGATGAGGAAAATACAAGTATGTCGTCAATGTAAACAATAAGCCAATCAAAATATGGCTTAAGAGTATCATCCATTACTCTCTGAAATTTAGCTGGAGCATTTTTTAGGCCAAAAGGCATAACATTCCACTCATAGTGTCCAGCAGGGACATTGAAGGTTGTTTTAAATTTATCATCTTCTTTGATTGCAACCTGCCAAAATCCTGATTTTAAATCAAATTTTGAAAAAATCTTAGCTCCTGCTATTCTAGTAACCAGACTGCTTTTGTTTGGAATTGGATATGTGTCATCAGCCAATACTTTATTTAAGGGTTTGTAATTTACTACTAGTCGAGGAACTCCTCTTATCTGTTCTGAGTGTTTGTTAACATAAAATCCATAACAGTTCCATGGACTAGTAGATTCTCTAATAAGGTCCTCGTTGAGTAAACCCTTAATCTCTTCTGCACATAGCTTTTGATATTCAACATTCATAGGAATTGCCCTACTTTTACAAGGTTTCCCTTGATATTCTTCTTTATAAGGTAGGGACACTTCATGCTTTCTTTGTTTCCAAAAAGTTGTGGGGCTCTCTGAGCAGACTGTATCAATAAATTCTTGTCTTAGCAAAGAAATATTTTCTTGGATTTCTTTTTTCTTTAGCTGATCTTTAATTTTTATTCCTGATTTGAACTCTTTTAATTCCTCTATCTTCAGACTTTTTCTTGTAGTTAACTGAACCATGTCTGAGATTCTTGGGGTGGAAACAAAAGCAATTTTTATCACAACTTTCCCTTTTGGGGAAGGAATGCTGATGAAATAGCCTGGTTTGTCCGGGGTTACCATTGTTGTGCCATGTGGTGTTACTGCTGCTAGAAAAGGAGTGCCAAGGATGCAGGCAATAGGAATATCTGCCAAGAGAAATTTCAACTTTAAACAGTAATCCTGAAAACAAAGGATTGCTTCTGGGATCTGGAATGAGATATCATTAGGAATATTTCCTAATCCAACAACTAGTGCTTGAGTTTTTTGCCATAGGGATACAGGAATAATGTCCTTATGTAGCATGTTCAAGTCTGATCCTGTATCTATTAATGTTTTCAACTTGAAAGGAATCCCTTGTATCTTCAAATCAATCAGAATATGAAATTTCTGATGTTGAATCTGAAGACTTTTTCTTTGATTTTCTTCTTTCTGTCCAGAGGTTTCTTTGATAGCCCATTTTAGTTTGTTAATTTCTCTTCCGAGGTCTGATACACTAAGATATTGGACATGACAGCAAATGGATTTTTCCTTTTAAGGGGTTAAAGGCTTTGAGTGGGCTTTCTCTGGTCTTTTATAAAAGGAATTCCACTCATAAAAGGAAATGAATAGACCTTCAGAGTCCATAAATTTTTTCCATTCCCAGGCTAGCCTTAATTTTTCTGTATTGGAAGAACTCTTGGCAAAAGCTTCTGCTTTTGGATGAGTAAATAAATCCCAATTAAGCATTTCTTTCCTCCATTCTTCTTTAGCTGTATCCTTTTTGCATCCTTTTAGTAACGAAAGAAATTTCTTGATTTCTGGATAAGAGGGTCTTCTCATGTCTTCAGGAAGATAAGATTATCTTCTCTGATCTATTTCTGTACAGGAACTGCCTTGGATAACTAAGACATGAGAGTCGTGGAAAAGGAATATCAGAACACTGGGGATGAGGACATTGATCTTTTGTAGTAGAATTTGGAGGGGGTAAGTTTGTCCTCGGATTGTGGTTTGCATGTTCAAACTGTACTCTTTCATTTTCTTTAAACGCAGAAAGAGTGGACAAAGTGATAAGTTCTCCACAATCAAAACATCTTACTGTGAAAGAAATTTGGCCAACTTGGTTTGCCAAAGACTGGAGTGAAGCATGTAAGCATAATGAAGAGCAAGGGAATGGGGAGCTTGGATTATCTGTTGAGTAAGAAGCCTATTTAGGACAGTTTCTTTGAGGAAAAGAAATAACTGCAGAATTGGCAGTTTCTTTTATTTGAGCAGAGGTGATGGATCTTGGAATCGGTGCTCTGGGAGTATCAATAACCCAATCATTTGGGAAAGATATATTCTCCCATTTTATCAGACAATGCTCCATCTTTTGATTCAAGGGGTCTGTAAGCACCAAGTTACTGGATTGAGATTCTTTACTAGGGGTATGCAATATTGCAGGGAACAAAGTATTGGTATGTCTAAAACATCCCCTGGCTTGAACATATATATTTGTCGTAGTAGGACACATGTCAAATCCAGTTGTTCTAATCTGGAGTTTCAAGATGTTTTCAATATTCTCATCAAAAGTATAAACAGAAAAAATTGGATAACAGTCAAAATAGACAGGCCCATTAGAAAGAGGGGCAACTATTCCACCAATCAAGGAATCAGTGAATTTTTTATGTGTCAAATCTCTTACTGTACATAACACATAAGAGTCTATTCCTCTATGTACTAGAGGGCTGATTCCGATTCTTATGCATCCAAAATGAAGATAATTTGTTCCATGCTTCTTGGCTTCTTTTTGGATTTCTTTGGCATTGATTAGTGCAATTGTTTAACTGGCATCGCTATTTTGTTGTATTCTACTCACTGATTCTTTTACGATCACCCTTGTTACAGCCTTTAGGTGGAACATGTTTAGGTCTTGGTACACACGGCTTGGGGAGATGGGAGGTAGTTTCCATGCTGCTTGAGGCTGAGTCTCTATTTCTTCTATGCAAGCATGGTTTATACTTTGTGATCTATTGAATGCAAACATGGATTCTAAGCTATTTACGGAGTCAGGTTCAGAAGTACTTTGTTCTTCAACATTTCTGACTTCCTTAAAAGACATGGTTCTGGAATCCATAGTGGTAGATCTTACTATTTCTGCACAGGAAAGCAGGGCATTCAATCTTAGTCCTCTGCTCCGTAGAGAGAGAATGTCAGATAGGCTCATGGCCGACTGCTCAGGCAGAAACTAGTAATCTCTGTCAGGAGGTCACAGTAGTGGAAACTCTGCCTTTAAAGAGCCTGAGACTACTGATACGGCCTCAGAGGTGTGTCGCAAGAGTGAAAACCTTGCCTTTAAAGGGCCCGAGACTCTTGATACGGCACTGGATTCTTTACACACAGAAAATAAATCACACAGACTTATATACAGAGCGACTAGCTTTATCAGATCAAAGAGTCTGATATCATACCCGGGAGAAAAAGAAGGTCATGGCTCTGATACCATTTTGTAGTTGATCTCCTTAAACAGCTCGTCAGAGACCTCCTCTGTCAAAGATTGAAGCTTGACTGATCGGACTCTTGTCTCATGCGCTATTTCCTCTCACTATTTGGTCTTCTGGTTTCTGCTACTCTCGACAAAACCAATATCGTCGGATTATTTAATGATCAATGCCAATAAATGCTCCACAACTTTCTTAAGTGTAGCCTGACAAGGCAGACTCAGGATGATTGTCATGTCTTACTCAAAAATAATAAATTGCCATCTATAATTGTGGATCATCTTTTGGCCTCGGGAGAGATATTGGGCAAAAGACCAGGTCCTTCTGTTCACATTTGTGCAATCCTCTTAATAGAGTCAGACACATAACCTGCTTAAGCTAATGTTCTGTTAAAAGGATCCTCTTAAAAGGACCACCTTTCCGGCCACAAATCTGACTAGAATCCAACAGAAATTTCAGGCATTATTAAAATTTCACCATCATCTAAAATTGTGTATCGTGGAATGATGCATGCAGGCAGACTCAGGGTGATTGTCATGTCTTACTCAAAAATAATAAATTGCCATCTATAATTGTGGATCATGTTTGTGTTAGAATAAAGCTCACTTTAGTAAGAGATAACTGTTGTAACTGTGAGTTTCAACCATTACTGTTGTAACTGTGAGTTTCTAGGTTTACTATTTTTAGCTAATCAGATCCAGTTAAGTCAGTGATCTACATGCTATATATGTAACCTCCATTTGTTTGTTAAGCAATGAAAACGTTTTGTGTTGTGTGAATTAATTCTTCCAATCTTAATTTGGTATCAGAGCCACGGGAGTAAGGTGCGGAAATTCTAGAGGTTCACAGGTCTCTCTTCTGGTAGGGTGCGAACCTATGTTACTCGCCCTTTTGCGCTTCCGCGGAATCAAAGAAGTTCGCAGGCTGATGTTCATTTAGGTGCGAACATGCTTCACATTCCCGCACCCGGAGTATTCGAGAGATGCGAACAACTCGCAGTCAAGTAAAGGGTGAGGTGCGAGAACCATGGTATTTTGAAAATTTATATAGTTTCCATGCGTTGAAGTTTTGTTTTTACGAACGTAAGTTTTTCATTTTTACTGCATGGCTGAGTATTCTTGCATGCATGGAGTTTGGAGCATAAGTTTGCATGCCGTGAGCAAATCGTGGAGTTTTTATATAAAAGTATTTATATGAGATTTAATTTTTAAGAGGGAGTTATAAGTTATTATTAAAAGTGGATAAAGTGAATGCATGTGGATAAAGTAAATGCATGTATACGTGAAGGTGGATGCATGCATGATTTAAGTTGATCATTGTGTAGAGGTATCCATAAGCTGATTAAAGTTTTTGTTATGGAGAATATTACATTGGAAAAATTTAATGGTTTTAACTTTCATACTTGGAAAGTAAAAATACAACTTCAAATGATGCATAGGAATATATGGGGAATAGTGAAAGGTACAGAGAAGGCACCTACAGATCCTAGACAATTAATTGAATGGGAGAAGAAAGATGATAGAGCCAAGGCCATTCTTGGATTGTCTCTTGCAGATTCTCAACTACATCTAATAGATTTAAAAAAATCTTCTGCAGAATTGTGGGCACAATTGAGTACAATATTTGGAGAAAAGGCTGTAAATGCCAAGTTTTCATTAAAATTACAGCTATTCAAATTAAAAATGCATGATGAGGTATCATT
>ML785069.1:291377-301403 GCA_009831015.1 Picea engelmannii
CATTTATTTCATCCTTTTGAGTTTGTAAGGCCTTATGTAACTCTTATGTGCGACAGTTCTCAACAACCCTGGTTACCATTTCAAACTCCGAAGTGATTTTATCATTTTTATCTTATACAACTTTCTCCACTTCTTCTTTGTGGTTTTCCTCTTTTTCCTCAATTGCTTTGAGAAACTCAACTGAGATGCCCTCTTGTTGTGTACTGAGTTTCTTTTCAAGCTCAACAATTTTAGCTTGTGCAGTGTCCAGTGCTATAGTGACTTCATATATAGACATTGTATTTGCTCCTGCAAATGCATGAAGTACATAGGTGGCTTGTATAGAATTCTCCTTTGGATCGGACCCTAAATCCCATTCATTGAATCTCTTTGTGGATGATTGGCTTCTAGTTGTATCTCCTCTTTTCCTTTTATGTGATCTCTTCTCAATTCCTTTAGTTCTATGACTGTAATAGTACTCTCCTACAACAACTACAATATCTTCTAAATTTAGTACTTGTGAAGAGAAGGTTAATTTCCTGGAATGGCCATGAGGGGAGTACATTCCTGGGGTGGAATGTTCACTATGCCCATGTTTGGAGTTGATGGGCTATTTTTAGTCTCATTTCATTGTTTTTGTCTTTTCCATTATGCTTCCTCATTTGTTTTCTTTCTTGCTTCAGCTTCAGCTGCTAGTCTTTCCTTTTCCTCTTTATCTCTTTTCTGCACCTCTGCTTCTGCTGCCAATCTCTTCTCTTCCTTTTCGGCTTTCAAGTGTTGAAGGGAATCTTGATGGGATTTTATTTCGTCTTCCTTCTTTTTTCTCCTTTCATCATCAATCATTTTAAGTGTTTCTTCTTTCTTCCTCTTCTCATCTACTGTGGAGTTCTTCTTGGGTTCAATTTCCAGTTTCCCTTTACCATCTTCCTGGTTCTTTTTTCCCTTTTCAACTTGCTTTATCTGATATTCGTCCTCTGCATTTATTCACTTTTGATATATTTCCTCTGATTTCCTTATATTTTCTTGTCCATTGGCTGGTAAATTCTTTTGGTCTTCCTCGAGAAGCAGTTGGAATTGTTCTTGTAAGATGATCTTCTTTTCTTCTTGTTCCCTTTGCAGTTTTTGCCTGGCCACATCATCAGGTAGTCTATGTAATACCCCTCTTCGAAGAACATGACTCCTTTGACTACCTCTTCTGCAAAATTAACTTCATCTATCTTGGAATGAGTGAGACTCAGAGACTTAATATGATTCATTGCCATGTCCTGTGGATAGTGTCCTCTATCCTCTCCAAGGCACAAACATATTTCCTGTAAGGCTTCTGCTTGTTTTCTGGCATGGGGACCATTTGAAAAACTGTAGCTTCATATATTCACAGGGAAAGTGGGTCATAGTTTCTTACTACTACCCAACAAGAGAGAGGTTACACCAGTCGCCATGGTTTGGTAAGTAATTTCTCTTATCAGCAACCTATCAGGGACATAACAAGGAAGGAGGTGTGGGGCTCCAGTACTTCCATATACTTTGTTGTAAGTACAGTATTTCCCTAAGTACCAATCTGCTACATCTTTCATCCCTGCCATGGATTCACTTGATATTCTATATTTTGAGAATCTAAAAATAACAGTATGGAGAGGGGAAAGAAAGGAGTCACATATATTATAGAAGTTGTAACACACCTAACCTCTTAAACCCCACTTAGGCTGATGGGGTGTCAAATTCCTCTTCTAACAAAAACATTTTCTCTTTAATTAAACCTCACAAATGGATTCAACTTGTTGATAGTTTTCCAATGATTGTAATCATGCTCAAAACCGAGCTCTAGATCCAAAGATATAGCCTCCCAAAGTTTCCTAGACTCTCTTGGCCTAAATCCACCTCACTGCCACGTGGTGTCTACGTGGCACCTTGTTATTTGTGCCATCCAATGTGGCAATGACGTGGCACCAGTGTGGCACCTGTCTAACCCACCAAGTCATGATTTTTAACCATGTAAGCCTAACGGCATCACCGAATTCACTCTGGTGGAGCACCAAGCATTCAGAACTGAAAGCTCCAACAATGATCCACCGATCGAGCCCCTCCTAGATCCAACGATCCTCAGGCCGAGCATCCAACAACTCAAATTGTGTCAAAGACTTTAACTAGCACTGAGGTTAACATCCAAGTCTCTGACGCACCTCGTAGTGCAGGGGTGGGACCCACAAGGATCCACGACTAAGATTGCATCTCGCCTCCCCACATATCAATGGTCCTCGTTCCACCATAGGTTTTATTTTATCGTTGTCAGACTTTTACAAGTCCTGGAACTAAACCACTCATGACAATCAGTCTTTGTTGACAAAGGGTTGAGATTTACCCATCCCACTGAATCGACGATCGCAAACTCTCGTAGCCCATCCTATGGTTTCTTTACTAGTTAACCCACTGATTGGGACTTAGTCATTTTATGAGTTCTACAGGGTTCAGTCCAGGTACTCTAGAGTAAACAAAAACACTCTCAAACCGTTGTTGGTCTCTCAACCTCATAAAAAAGGAAGATCTTGCATATCTTTCAATATTTCCACAAAAGATTGAGGCTTTTTCAAGATTTCCACAATTCAACACATCAATTAGATGCCATGGTAACATAACCCAATTTCCCATGAATTCACATCGTTGGTTATAAGAACTTACATTGCCCATTACATCAAACATTTACATACACACAACATTCACATTCAAATTCAACAACTAAATTAAACACTTATCTGATAAGGAAATTGCCAACACCTACTGACTAAGAGAGGATGCCCTTCCTCCCAACCTTATTCCATACTATATAGTTCCTCCTTATAGTATGTCACCCCCGTGATAAGCCACGATACCACCAGGGGAATGATTCAGCTGGATTTCCAAACTTAAAATGATCCAGGAAGGTTACTCTCCTTCCTCCTCTGACACAACAAAGGTTGCCCCCTTCCCACTGAGCTCGAGAAATCTATATGTTTGTCGAGTGGTTTATCAAATAGATTTCCTTTGCACAAGGGACTCCCTTATCTGCTAAACAATCCCTCAACGAACTCCCCTTACAAGTGATGGATTTTGTCCAGTATGCACCAAGTTGTATCCCACTATTTCTCCAGCTCGAGATCCGAGTCTTATTTGTTCGGGGTGATCATCAATAACTCGGACAAGCTTCTTGTTTTCTTCAAGGAAATCCCTTCATTTTATTCTCTTCTTAGATCTATGCTCACAAACAACTTTTTTCGCTACACCATTGCTTAGTGAGTCCGCTACTCACTCATTTTTTCTTGATTTAGCTCTCCCCGAGCTTCTTTGTGCTTTGCCTGTTTTTCTCTTGTTCTTTTTTTTGTTGTCTTTTTTTTCATCCTCGTGGATTCTTCCCTTCTGTCTACTCTCTATATCCCTCTTATGTTGCTCATCTAGTGGTGTTTTTCCACCTTTTGTCTCATCCTTCCGAGTCCTCTCTGGATTGTTATGGCTTCTTATAGATTTAACCTACAGTCTACAATTCCCCACATGAAAGGGGTAAATTTGTGGTGTCATGTTATTGGTCATTCAATTGACCCTTGCTTCTTTCAAACACCAATTGCCAACAATCATTAAATACCTCAACCACCTTTGTGACTTCTTTTACTGGTCATGTGGTTTCCTATAGGTATAGTATGATGGTGGGTGTATATTTATTCTTTACGATCATAAGTTGGCTTCCTAAGAAAGCTTACTTGTTTCCTCACTAACAAATCTAGTTCCTCTTCACCCAACCATTCAATCAATTCCTGCTTCATCAATTCTCTCTAGTGTATCATGGTCAGTATTGTCAAGGTTATTCCCTCTCAGTTAGTGTTTTCGTGTTTTCATTAAATTAAAACATAGTTATGTGCTTCATAAATACACTTACATGAAGTCTTAGCATAATTACAGTCTTGGGGGGGAATAGGGAGTTACATTCCCCTCCCCCTTAAGAGAAACACTGCCCTCAGTGCTTAAAACACCATGTATGTAAAATTATACAATAAACAAAAATGGGTATGCCAATATCATGGCATCTTCCAACTCCCACATAGTTCCATCTTCTCTAAAGTGCTTCCATTGCACCTTGACCTGCATGATGGTTCGATTTCGGAGCATTGTTTCTTTCCTTTCCAGGATGCATTGGGGTTCGGGATATAATTATCGTGATGGTTCCACCTGTATCACAATCCAATCAATTACATAATTAGGGTCATGCACATACTTCTTTAAAAAGGATACATGGAACACATTATGAACTCTAATAGTAGGTGGTAATGAAAATATGTATGCTATTAGTCCTATTCTTTCCAGGACTTCAAATGGTCCACAATATCAGGGTGCTAACTTAGCACACGCTCCCATTCGATGGGAAATTATTTTTGGTTTCACTTGGAGATACACATGGTCTCCTATTTTGAAGTCTCTGTGAGTTCTCTTGCTATCATCATAGCTCTTTTTTTTGTCTTGGGAAACCTTCAGGTTCTGCCTTATCTTAACCATGACATGTTCCATTTCTTTCAGCAATTCTGGTCCAAGTGTGAATTTTTCCATTGGATTTTCCCAGCTGATTGGAACTCTACACTTTATGCCATACATAACCTCAAACATGCTCATTTTAAATGATTCCTGATAAGCATTGTTATAGGAAAACTCTACCAAGGGTAGATACTCTTCCCACTACTTGGGTTGATGCATAAAATGCATCCTTAACATGTATTCCAATATTTTTCTCAACCTTTCGGTCTGACTATTTGTTTGACGATGGCAAGCCATGCTAAATATCAACTGTGTTTCCAAGCATGCAAATAATATTTTCCCTAAATTTGAGGTGAACTTAGCATCCAGGTCTAAGATTATGGTTTTAGGTAAACCATGCAATCTAAAAATTTCTTTGATAAAAATGTTAGCAATGTCTATGGCTTTAAAGGTATATTTTATGGGGATGAAGTGAGCTTCCTTGCTCAACTTATCCACTACAACCATGATTGCATCATGTTGTTTGATTGTCTTTGGAAATTCTATGATAAAATACATAGAAATTATTTCCCATTTCCATTCTGGAATATGCAAAGGTTGCAATAAACCAGTAGGATGTATGTGCTCAAATTTCACCTGTTGGCACTCTAAACATTTTGCAATGCATTGGGAAATTCCCTACTTCATTCCAGGCCAATAATGAATGTTTCTAACAGTTGTCACTATTTTCTGGGCTTTTTCAAGATTTCCACAATTCAACACATCAATTAGATGCCATGGTAACATAACCCAATTTCCCGGAAATTCACATCATTAGTTATAAGCACTTACATTTCCCATTACATCAAACATTTACATACACACAACATTCACATTCAAATTCAACAACTAAGTTAAACACTTATCTGATAAGGAAATTGCCAACACCTACTGACTAAGAGAGGACGCCCTTCCTCCCAACCTTATTCCATACTATATAGTTCCCTCTTACAGTATACCACCCTAGTGATAAGCCATGATACCACCAAGGGAACGATTCAGCTGGATTTCCAAACTTAAAATGATCCAGGAAGGTTACTCTCCTTCCTCCTCTGACACAACAAAGGTTGCCCCCTTCCCACTGAGCTCAAGAACTCTATATGTTTGTCGAGTAGTTTATCAAATGGATTTCATTTGCACAAGGGACTCCCTTATCTGCTAAACAATCCCTCAATGAACTCCCCTTACAAGTGATGGATTTTTTCCAGTAAGCACCAAGTTGTATCCCACTATTGCTCCAGCTCGGGATCCGGGTCTTATTTGTTCAGGGTGATCATCAATAACTCGGACAAGATTCTTGTTTTCTTCAAGGAAATCCATTCATTTTCTTCTCTTCTTAGATCTATGCTCACAAACAACTTTGTTCTCTACACCATTGCTTAGTGAGTCCACTACTCACTCATTCTTTCTTGATTTAGCTCTCCCTGAGCTTCTTTGTGCTTTGCCTGTTTTTCTCTTGTTCTTTGTTTTGTTGTATTTTTTTGCATCCTCGTGGATTCTTCCCTTCTGTGTACTCTCTATATCCCTCTTATGTTTCTCATCTGGTGGTGTTTTTCCACCTTTTGTCTCATCCTTCCGAGTCCTCTCGGGATTGTCATGGCTTCCTATAGATGTAACCTACAGTCTACAATTCCCCATCTGAAAGGGGTAAATTCATGGTGTCATGTTATTGGTCATTCAATTGACATTTCCTTCTTTCAAACACCAATTGCCAATAGTCATTAACTACCTCAACCACCTTTGTGACTTCTTTTACTGGTCATGTGGTTTCCTAAAGGTATAGTACGATGGTGGGTGTATATTTATGCTTTACTATAATAATTTGGCTTGCTAAGCAAGCTTCCTTGTTTCCTCACTAACAAATCTAGTTCCTCTTCACCCAACCATTCAATCAATTCTTGCTTCATCAATTCTCTCTGGTGTATCATGGCTAGTATTGTCAAGGTTATTCCCTCTCAGTCAGTGGTTTGGTGTTTTCATTAAATTAAAACATAGTTATGTGCTTCATAAATACACTTACATGAAATCTTAGCATAATTACAATCTTGGGGTGGAATAGGGAGTTACATTCCCCTCCCCCTTAAGAGAAACACTGCCCTCAGTGCTTAAAACACCATGTATGTACAATTATACAATAAACAAAAATGGGTATGCCAATATCATGGCATCTTCCAACTCCCACGTAGTTTCATCTTCTCTAAAGTGATTCCATTGCACCTTGACCTACATGATCGTTCGATTTCGGAGCATTGTTTCTTTCCTTTGCAGGATGCATTGGGGTTCGAGCTAGAATTATCGCGATGGTTCCACCTGTATCACAATCCAATCAATTACATGATTAGGGCCATGCACATACTTCTTTAACAAGGATACATGGAACACATTATGAGCTCTAATAGTAGGTGGAAATGCAAATATGTATGCTATTAGTCCTATTCTTTCCAGGACTTCAAATGGTCCACAATATAAGGGTGCTAACTTAGCACACACTCCCATTCTATGGGAAATTATTTTTGGTTTCACTTGGATATACACATGGTCTCCTATTTTGAAGCCTCTGTGAGTTCTCTTTCTATCATCATAGCTCTTTTTTTTGTCTTGGGAAACCTTCAGGTTCTACCTTATCTTAACCATGACATGTTCCATTTCTTTCAGCAATTCTGGTCCAAGTGTGATTTTTTCCATTGGATTGTCCCAATTGATTGGAACTCTACACTTTATGTCATACATAACCTCAAACATGCTCATTTTAAATGATTCTTGATAACCATTGTTATAGGAAAACTCTACCAACGGTAGATATGCTTCCCACTACTTGGGTTGATGCATAACATGCATCCTTAACATGTCTTCAAATATTTTTTTCACTCTTTCAGTCTGACTATTTGTTTGACGATGGCAGGCCATGCTAAATGCCAATTACGTTTCCAAGCATGCAAATAATAGTTTCCATAAATTTGAGGTGAACTTAGCATCTAGGTCTAAGATTATGGTTTTAGGTAAACCATGCAATCTAAAAATTTCTTTGCTAAAAATGTTACCAATGTCTATGGCTTTAAAGGTATATTTTATGGGGATGAAGTGAGCTTCCTTGCTCAACTTATCCACTACAACTATGATTGCATCATGTTGTTTGATTGTCTTTGGAAATTCTATGATAAAATACATGGAAAGTATTTCCCATTTCCACACTGGAATATGCAAAGGCTGCAATAACCCAGTGGGATGTATGTGCTCAAATTTAACATGTTGGCACTCTAAAAATTTTGCAATGCATTGGGAAATTCCCTGCTTCATTACAGGCCAATAATAAAGTTTTCTAACTGTTGTCACCATTTTCTGGGCTTTTTCAAGATTTCCACATTTCAACACATCAATTAGATGCCATGGTAACATAACCCAATTTCTCGGGAATTCACTTCATTAGTTATAAGCACTTACATTTCCCATTACATCAAACATTTACATACACACAACATTCACATTCAAATTCAACAACTAAGTTAAACACTTATCTAATAAGGAAATTGCCAACACCTACTGACTAAGAAAGCACGCCCTTCCTCCCAACCTTATTCCATACTCTATAGTTCCTTCTTACAGTACGCCACCCCCGTGATAAGCCATGATACCACCAGGGGAATGATTCAACTAGAGTTCCAAACTTAAAATGATCCAGGAAGGTTACCCTCCTTCCTCCTCTGACACAACAACGGTTGACCCCTTCCAACTGATCTCGAGAACTCTATATGTTTTTCGAGTGGTTTATCAAATGGATTTCCTTTGCACAAGGGACTCCCTTATTTTCTAAACAATCCCTCAATGAACTCCCCTTACAAGTGATGGCTTTTGTCCAGTAAGCACCAAGTTGTATCCCACTATTGCTTGAGCTCAGGATCCAGGTTTTCTTTGTTCGGGGTGATCATCAATAACTCGGACAAGATTCTTTTTTTCTTCAAGGAAATCCCTTCATTTTCTTCTCTTCTTATATCTATGCTCACAAACAACTTTGTTCTCTACACCATTGCTTAGTGATTCTGCTACTCACTCATTCTTTCTTGATTTAGCTCTCCCTGAGCTTCTTTGTGCTTTGCCTGTTTTTCTCTTGTTCTTTGTTTTGTTGTCTTTTTTTGCATCCTCGTGGATTCTTCCCTTATGTCTACTCTCTATATCCCTCTTATGTTTCTCATCTGGTGGTGTTTTTCCACCTTTCGTCTCATCCTTCTGAGTCCTCTCGAGATTGTCATGGCTTCCTATAGATGTAACCTACAGTCTACAATTCCCCATATGAAAGGGGTAAATTTGTGGTGTCATGTTATTGGTCATTCAATTGACCCTTCCTTCTTTCAAACACCAATTGCCAACAATCATTAACTACCTCAACCACCTTTGTGACTTCTTTTACTGGTGACATGGTTTCCTACAAGTATAGTACGATGGTGGGTGTATATTTATGCTTTACCATCATAAGTTGGTTTGCTAAGAAAGCTTCCTTGTTTCCTCACTAACAAATCTAGTTCCTCTTCACCCAACCATTCAATCAATTCCTGCTTCATCAATTCTCTCTAGTGTATCATGGCCAGTATTGTCAAGGTTATTCCCTCTCAGTCAGTGGTTTGGTGTTTTCATTAAATTAAAACATAGTTATGTGCTTCATAAATACACTTACATGAAGTCTTAGCATAATTACAATCTTGGGGGGAATAGGGAGTTACATTCCCCTCCCCCTTAAGAGAAACACTACCCTCAGTGCTTAAAACACCATGTATGTGCAATTATACAATAAACAAAAATGGGTATGCCTATATCATGGCATATTCCAACTCCCACGTAGTTTCATCTTCTCTAAAGTGCTTCCATTGCACCTTGACCTGCATGATGGTTCGATTTCGGAGCATTGTTTCTTTCCTTTCCAGAATGCATTGGGGTTCGGGCTAGAATTATCATGATGGTTCCACCTGTATCACAATCCAATCAATTATATGATTAGGGTCATGCACATACTTCTTTAACAAGGATACATGGAACACATTATGAGTTCTAATAGTAGGTGATAATGCAAATCTGTATGCTATTGGTCCTATTCTTTCCAGGACTTCAAATGGTCCACAATATCGGGGTGCTAACTTAGCACACGCTCCCATTCTATGGGAAATTATTTTTGGTTTCACTTGGAGATATGCATGGTCTCCTATTTTGAAGTCTCTGTGAATTCTCTTTCTATCATCATAGCTCTTTTTTTTCTCTTGGGAAACCTTCAGGTTCTGCCTTGTCTTAACCATGACATGTTCCATTTCTTTCAACAATTCTGGTCCAAGTGTGATTTTTTCCATTTGATTGTCCCAGCTGATTGGAACTCTACACTTCATGTCATACATAACCTCAAACATGCTCATTTTAAATGATTCCTGATAACCATTGTTATAGGAAAACTCTACCAAGGGTAGATGCTCTTCCCACTACTTGGGTTGATGCATAACATGCATCCTTAACATGTCTTCCAATATTGTGTTC
>ML785069.1:305042-339158 GCA_009831015.1 Picea engelmannii
TTGGCTTCCTTTATTTATACAAACTAGAAGGTACTGAAAAGGTGTCTCTTCACTAGGCAGGGCCGACTTGTCTTTCTGAGTGGTTAAAACCACTTTAATTGTCCTCGGGGTTGACTTCTCAATTTGCATAATATATTTAGGGTTTGAACAATCCGCAAAAGGGGATTTGGTCAATTACAATGTCCGACATGATCAATCCACAAAAGGGGATTGATCTAATGAATAATAAATAAATAATAAATAGAATACTCTTTGCAGTTACAATATTTCAACACTCCCTCTTAAGAAGAAGGGTATTCTACAACATCATCAGGAGAGAAAGAGAGAGAGGGAAACAACATCAACAACATCTGGAACACTAACTGGCATATCTATAAATCATCGGAATATTTTCTCATCATCAATATCATCATTCACAGCAGGGAGTTGGAATGGCATCATCATTTGTATCAACATAGATTAGTATAACACTAATACATCATCATCAATAACAGCACAAGGATGATACAACATCAACAACAACAATATCACAGCACAAAGGCTGGACCATCATCAACAACAACAGTATCACGGCACGAACGCTGGAACATCATCAACATCAGCACTAGGTTGGAAATCTTCAACACGAAGCTGGAAATATTCAGCACTAGGTTGGCATCACAGCATGAGGTTGGAATCACAACAACATCAACATGAAGCTGGAAATCTTTAGCACTAGGCTGGCATCATAGCACGAGGCTGGCATCACAACAACATCAACACGAAGCTGGAAATCTTCATCACTAGGCTAGCATCACAACAACATCAGCACGAAGCTGGAAATATTTAGCACTAGGCTGGCATCACAACAACATTAGCACGAAGCTGGAAATATTTAGTACTAGGCTGGCATCAAAACACTACTCCACCTTTCAAGGGAGGTCCTTTCGGACTACAATTTTTTCTCAAAAGTGCTCAAACTTTACATGAGATAGAGGCTTGGTCAACACATCAACAACCTGTTCATTCGTGCTAACATACTGGAGCTTTATGGCTCCTCTTTGCACCATATCACGGATGTAATGATATTGGATCTCTATGTGTTTTGACTTGTCATCGAACACAGGGTTCTCTGTCATCTTTATGCAACTCCGGTTATCACATAGGATCATGGTTGCTTCCATCTCTAGATCGAACATACATGTCAACAACTTTTGAACCCATATGGTTTCACAACTAGCGAAACATGAAGCAATGTATTTTGCTTATGTCTTGTTGAGAGCATTGCTTGATTGATTCCTACTCTGCCATGAGATCATGGTTGACCCCAGACTGAAACAACATCATGAAATGCTCTTTCTGTCAGAGACACTTCCAACCCAATATGAATAGGTATAACCATTAAGTCTGAAGTCATAATCTCCATTATAACTAAGACCATAATCTAATGTACCCTTAAGGTACCTCATCACATGTTTTGCAACAACCAGGTGAATACGTCTAAGCTCTACCAGAAATCGACTCAAGGTGTTCACAACAAAACATATATCTAGACTTCGACTCACATGTTTGGAATGTTTCTAAATTTATTTTTAGTTATATTAAGGAGACTCTCACTTTATTTAAGTATACTTTCAAAGGAGGCATATATTTGGCATAATATGAAGATAGATTCCCCTTAAAGGATATGCATTGTAGTATTGGATTAAATATCATTTTTTGGTGTAGTAAAAAGGAACCAAGTATTTTGTTGTTATTAATTGAATTACAATACAAAGTATGTGTTCAAGTTGCATGGCTTATGGAGTTTTTTGGAGATATGGATTACTTGTATATTGATCCTCAAATAGTTTGATATAATTAAAGTTCCTCACACTTGATCCAATATTTCATTTGAGAACTTATTGAACATGACAAAGTTTAACTTTCATGAGAATGGAGATCAAATTGCAAATATTTATACAAAAGCATCATGTAAAGTGAAATTTGTGAAATTCGAGCATGCTTGGATTGTAGAGAGTTGTCATTAAGCGGGAGTCACAATTATGCCAACTCCTGTCACCACCTTAACTCTTCAAATAAACATTAATGAGCAATGTTAGAGAGTTAATTTTCGTTTGATTCATCCATCTTTTATGTCGAGAGGCACTCAACTTGTCCCACAATGTAAAATTAACCCAAACCTAATCAACGACTATGAATACAACACATGTTATGATCAAGGTCATTGACTTGAAAGAATTATGAGCTCCAAGGTACAGAATTGTACCTAGCTATCCAATGTCCAATTTTGTAGCAAATGCTCTCTTGTTCTCTGCTAATGTATTTTCATAACTGTTATACTTGAATCTTCATTGTGCTAAATTTCATTACTCTTATAGCGTTTATTGTGATTCTTCATTGTGCTAATCTTATGTGTGAGGTACTGATAACTTATTTGTGTCAACGATTAAAATGTGTTTCATATAACATCAATGTTTATATCAAGCTCTATGTTTTAATCTTTTAATCAGACCATCCTTTGGATTCTAGTGTTTCTTCTCCCTACTAAATCTTCAAAATCTTGATCAATTGTTTTGGTTAATTTGTTCATTTTCACAGAGATAATTTTGACAAGCCAATATTATTGTTTATTTTGTTATTTCTTGTCATTGTTCTCTTTTTCTATTATTAGTTAAACTTATTTGAAGGTAATAATTTCCCTCACATTTATAGAAAACATTTTCTTTATTAATTAGAAAATTTTTGAATATCAATTTTGTTGTTCCTTTTGAATCTTCATGAAACGAGTAATAATTTGCTCTAAATTTACTATTTTTCCTATTTTAATTATGTTTTCCCAAAAAATTGAAATTAAAATAATTATAAAATGTAGTCATTAATACAAAAGAGTTTGAAATAAATTGATATAGCTTTACTCTGAACTTTATTTTTTATGTACATTTTTAATAATCTATAATAATTATTCAAAAAATATATTAATAATAAATACATTTTCTCTCTATTAATATATTTGAATATATTTACATCAATAAAAGTTCTTAGTTTGAATTTTTTTTTTTAATATTTTTGACACCATTAACTATTAACTATTTTTGTAACAAATAGTATATTAAAATTTAACACACTTTCTTAATTTAAATTTTTTTTTTTACACAATTAACTATTCAAATAATATATTTAAATTTAACAAATATTATTTTCTATAAGAAGGAAAAAAAAAAAAATTATACAACAAACACATAGTATACTTAAATTCAACAAATATTACTTTCAGAATTTTGATGACCAAAATATGGGTCGTATATCCATTTTTCAAACATAAATACAAACGTAGATGGTAGCCATGAGTACATCTTCGATACTCTGTATGTATGTGTAATGTAGATGAGTGCCCATCCATGGGAAAAGCATGCCAACACAGATATTGATAATATTTCTATTTATATTTTGCATTTGCCAAGTGTAGATATTTCTCAACATGTTTAATTTAACCACATTGAAGTAGGCACTCATAAAAGTTTTTGTATCCATCTTGGTGTTTAATAAATTCAGGGCTAATATATATTCATGTTAAGTGGATAGTTAAATACAATTACTTCTAATAAATCCAGGATTAAAATAGATTTATGTTAGCAATAATTAACAATTAACATATTGAATTGTGCATTTCAAGTTTTTTTTGATCCCTGTGCACTTCAAGTTTTTTAATCCCTCTTAGTACTTAATAGATTCAAGGTTAAAATAGATTTATGTTAAATGATAAAACTTGTTCTCCAAAAATGAATCAATGAACCCAAATATACATACTGCATGCCTAGTTTTTTGAAGTTTTCTCGAATCCATGGTCATAATATGGAAAGTTAATTTTGTGGTTGACCATTAAACACGGGAAAAATTTAGTCCAATTTTTTCCATACTTATTTCGCACATGAAATTATAGACAAACTTTTCACCTTCCAAAATGAGTCTACTATACCTCAGAATGACTATAACTAGCACAGCCACAAATTCGTGGTTGGTGAACGCCGATAGGACAGCTTGCAAAAAGACGGTTTGCAAAACCTGAACCCCCGGGAAAGAGAAACGTGGCTGGTGAAGGCTAAAGGTTTAGGTTGGCATAGAAAATGAAACCCTAATCACTCATACGTGGCAATCAGCTAGCCACCATAGTAAATTTTAGATATGATTAAGTAAAAGTAAAAAAATAAATATGTAAACTGATGTCTTTATAATAGTGAGGAAGTTAGTGGTTGAAATCACAACCATTGATTTATTGGGACTACTAAGAATATTCCATTAATATTTAATCTTGTCCATACAAAATTGATTAAGCACTAAAAACCTATTAAATGTGCCCATGGTCAATAGGTGTACGCCTTTTGGCGTAATAATGCATGGCATTCTCCAACATCAACTACACATCTGCGGCAAAGTCAAGAACACTTCCATATTCAAAGTGATCAAAGCGTTCTTCTATTGTTCGAGCATCAATAGGGTTCCCTATAACCCTATAGTAACCTGGATTCTCATTTCTCTTGGGAAGCTCCATAAAGAGTGCTCTGTATCATCCATCCTTGTTGACTGTGCCTTGCAATCTAGTAAAAGCAATCTTACACTGCATTAAAAAAACAAGAAAAGCTATTATTTTTCAGGCAACAAGGATGGATATGATATTTTAACAATAGAATAGATCATAGCTAGGGCTAGGATATTTTAGTAATAAGTCTTAACAAAGGAAAGTCTGACATGTCTTGCAACTTTCTTACAATTAAAATGAGGCATCTCAAAACACACAGCCAAAATACATTCCATGATCATGAAAAAGAATACAAAATTGTAAATTTAGGAATTTTCCAGGTTGCTGCATACTATTAGCTTGAATTCTAACAAACTGCAGTGATTCTGTTCCAGTGGAATTTAACTGCTGTCAAATGGTATGCTTTGATGTCACTAAAAGAAACCAAATTGCGGAACGAAATCCCAAAGTTCATTGGAATATGAATCATAAAAAGTTAAAAACCTTTATAAATTCATGACAGAATAAAAATGGTGAAAACATTTCTAAACTTAGCATTAATGCTTATTCCACTGAAATTTCCAGATATTTACAAAGGCCAACTTTACTTAATAAGATAACATGTGGAATTATCAGATTTTCCACAATACATGCACACAACTTAAATACTAAATCATACTTAACACATCTTTCCAAGGCATTTTGTAATAAATCCTAAAACATACTCAACATATCTTTCCAAGGTATTTAAGTCTCACTACCAACTCCTTAGGTTTTGATTGAGATAAGACTTAATGTAATGCTACATATTAGTTAGCATCAACTTCTCTTTCTGAAATCAGGCCAACTAATAATTCTGTAAAAAATCAAAATATAGCTTCTTCATGGTTGATGATCATTAATTACTGATGACAATGAAACATATAAAAGTACAAGAATCAACAAAAATAAGAATAAATAAATGTGTCTTTTTACTAAGTATGTATATTTCCTAACTATGGTTTTAGCAGTCCATGCAATAATGAGATGATAGACTCAATTCTTTTGAACTTGGATTAAAAAATGATAGATTTATACATTTTAAGAGAAAATAAAAGAATATTAAGTGAACCGTCTTCATGTGCAAATTATTATAGTTAATCTGAGTTACTATATTCTTAAGCAAATTGTCTTCTTTCAATATCCTTCAGCCATTTTATTACAAACCTAAAGGATATTATGTACATCCAAAATAGAATAATGAGGGTGCCTTTTGCAGCCCATCGGTTCCATCATCCATGTGATAATTTAGGAAAGTGCAAAACCTAAATTAAGGCTAAGAAGACTGTTTCTGCAAAATCTCTGAAGCCTAAAGCGGAAAAAAAAAATGAAGGCGAAGCCCGCCGGTAAGTCGGCTAAAGGCGGTTTCCGAGGGGAAATCGGCGCCCCCTCCGGCTCCAGCTCCGGCTCCTCCAGCTTCTACAGCAAAGGTTCAAAAAACCGTGTCTGTCGCTTCAATTAAAAAGGAGAAACCCTCGTCTTCAAAGGCGGCCAAGTCGAAACCGATCAAGACATCGACTCCTGCGCAGTCCACTCTTGCACCGAGAAAATATCCGAGAGCCACGCCCCCTGCTGCTTTCAAGAAGCCCATCACCAGCCCCCCTCTGAAGAAGAAGAAGACCGCCTGAAATTAAAGCGGGAAACTGGAAGACGAAGAAAGTTGTTTCGGGGATTTTGTATTATGAGAGAACAACGTCATTTTATGTGGAGTCAGGCGACAGAAAATGATGATGATGAACACAGATAGCAGACACGAAGGAATGAAGAAGGAAGAGAAAGGGTTTAACTGAATCTTACCGTCTTTAGAGAAATGGATTTCATAGTAGTTGTCGTTAAAAAAAAATTTAAAAAGTCTGGAACTGTCTTTTGTTCGGTCTATGCTTTTTCCAGAAGAAAATTTTCACGGATTATATTAAAATATATAATTCTTAGCAGCCAATACACTTCTGCAATATCCAGAAAGGATACAGACAATGCTTTTTCAGCAATTACAGCAAAATTCTGAAGACAAACAAAAAGGCTTGTTACAAAAACAATGAAGCCTTTTCAGAAAATGTGTGCAGCCAATAGGAGACTGGATATGTCCGAGCTAGTGACAATAGCTGGTTCCTCAAGAGCCAAGAAATTCTGATTTGAAAGAGGAGAACCGGAGAAATGGAGTTAATAGACCTTGAGGAGTCGACGCTGTCCTTTTACTCCATCAGACCAAAGGTGAAGGGTGATGTATCCTTCCGGTTCCTTTAAAGCTTGCTTTGAAAGTGAATCAGCTTCTTGGTTATATTCCCGATAGATGTGGAAGAATTGTGTGGACTCGAAAGTGTTCTTAAGTGATTTGATTCTACTTTTCCAGCCTTCAAGAGAGGACACTCGCAATTCACTTCTATCGTTCAGCCATTCGATTATCACCTTTGAATCTCCAAGGATTTGGATCTTCGGGAGTGCAAGTAGATTGGCTATGTGTAATGTAGCCCAAGCCCCCCAATAATTCAGCCTTAGTATTCGAGCCAATTCCACAGTTCAGGAACCATTTGTGTGCCAAGGTGTTCGACAATTTAATTATGCCACCTGCACCGCAACAGAGTCTGCCTGCCGTTGCAGCTCCATCAAAGCTAGCAACAGGAAATTCAAAATTTTGATAATTGAAACTGGAACGAAGCAAGGAGCGGGTAATAGCTTCCTCGGGCTTGTGAATAGTACCAAGTGCTCGAATCACTACCGAATGGGGAGAGGGTTTTTTTTTATCAAAGGTTGTTGCATTCCTCTCGAGCCACACAAACCAGCAAATAAGGAGAGGTAAAGTATTTGGCACAGTTTTATTTGCTGTCCACTTGGATAAACTATCAGTCAAACAGCGTCCGCCCCACTTCTGGATAAAATTTCCTGTGGAGTAAATCAAATTCCACACAGCAATCGTGAAGGAACAGTGCAGAAATAAATGGTCAGTAGTTTCACTGTCTAGTTTGCACAAGATGCATCTGTTAGGGCCTTCCCAACCTCTGCGCTGGAGATTAGGCCACGTCAAAATTTTATAATTTGCGGCCAGCCACGTGAAAAGCTTAACTTTCAGCTGCAGATTCCAATTCCAAATGCTCTTTTGCCATCCGGAGGCTGTCTGTAAATTCTGTGAAGCGCAAATGGCTGAGTAGACGTTTTTTGAAGTCATGAGACCGGATGCATTCCCTCCGGTCCAATGTAGTTCATCAATGTTATCTGCAAGTGTGATGCCCGATGCTTGAAGAGATCTTCTGAATCTGTCCCATTCCGATGCAATGTCTCCGATGAGTTCTAATTCAACATTGTCTAACCATTGAGTCGAGTTGGAGGAAAGTTGATGTGTTTTCCAGGCATGTGCTAGTACGGTGATATGCTTCTGCTGTAGAGTGGACCTGAGGCGTGCAGAAAGGAAGGAGCGCGTGCCCAAATCCAAAATTTTGTCTCTCCCTAACTCCATGAGAGATCTCGATCCAGGTTTCCAAGTGACCCAATTATTGATAATGTGGACTATTTTCAGCAGATTTTTCCAAATTTTGGAAGCCGAGGGATTTACAAATGTTTCTGAGCGAAGCCATTTAGTAACTGAGACAGAGTGTAGATATTTTTCTTTCAGAACCTTTTGCCAAAGACCAATGCTAGTGAGAGCTCTCCAAAGTGTATTAGTTGCTAAGGCCTTGATGAAAGTAATAATGTTGAGGAGCCCCCAGCCTCCAAATTGTTTTGGCCGAGCAAGTGATTCCCAATTTGCAAGGTGATAATGGTGAGAATATGAGTTTCCTTTCCACAAGAAATTAAACAAGAGCTTCCTTATTTTGTGTAGGATGGACAACGGGACAACAGCAAGTGATAACCAGTACACCGGTTGATTTTCAAGAACAGATTTGCAAAGAATATGTCTACCGCCCAAAGACAACCAACGAAAGCTCCAAAGGCTGATCTTCTTTTCCACTTTATTTGCTAGCCATAACCAATCTTCTGTCTTCTGCACTCCATATTTTAGGAAGTACCCCAGGTACTTGAAACCCCCCTTCAGATAAGAGAACTTATACGGGAGTAGCTGCTTGAGGTGTTGAAGTTCTGTCTCCTCTAGTCCCGAAAAGTGTACTGAGGATTTGTTAAGATTTACTTTTAAACCTGAAACCAAACAAAATAGTTGAATGATGCGGTTGATCTCATGCCATTCCTGCAAAGATGCATTTGTCATTAGTAACACATCGTCAACAAAAAAAAGATGGAGGATTTTAGTCAATTTGGTGACTTTGATTCCAGTTAATGTGCCCACTTCTTGACTGGATTTTAGTAGTAAGCTCAAGCTTTCCATCACAAGGATGAAGAGCAATGGGGAGAGTGGGCAACCCTGCCGAAGGCCTCTCCCAATCTTGAAAAAATTGGTGGCCTCCCCATTTACTAAGACAACGATAGATGCTGAGCTAACACATTCCAAAATCCAACTTGTCAACTGAGGTCCAAATCCCACCTGGATCAAGATCAGTCTCAGGAAGTCCTAGTTGACGCAATCAAAAGCTTTTTGTAAGTCTAGCTTAAGTAGTAGGGCCTTTAAGTGCTTCTGTTTGATGCTATGAATGCTTTCAAATGCTGTACCAATAGCATCATGGATCAATCGTCCCTCCAGAAAACCGAACTGCTCAGCTGAGAGCTTTTTAGATAAAATCGGCTTTATGCGGTTGGCTAACACTTTAGAGATTAATTTATAAATCAGATTGTAGAGAGAAATTGGGCGATAGTCGCCGAAGGATTGTGAATTGTTTGATTTAGGAATCAAGGCCAGGAAAGTGGAATTTAGGCTGCCAGCCATACGTCCTCCAGATCGGATCGATTCCACCAGCGCCAGTAGCTCCTCAATGATCAAATCAAAAAAATGTGTAAAAAATTCCACAGTCCAGCCATCCGGGCCTGGACTTTTTTCCTTTTTGAAGTGGAATAAGATTGATTTTAATTCCCGGGAGGTGACCAGCAGAAAGAGTTCTTTTGCTTCCTCCTCTGAAAGCCAAGAGTTAAATAAACAAGCCACCTTTACTTGTTCTGTTATCAGAGGAGTCTCAAACTGATTATAGAAAATTTTAAAATGTTTTTCAGCTTCCCTGGAAATTGCATCCTACCCTGAATGTAGATGACCCAAATCATCTTTAATTTCCCGCAGGTGTTTGCTGATTCGCCTCTAATTAGCAAACTGGTGGAAAAACCTTTTGTTTTTGTCACCGCTTTGTAGCCATAGAGCACGGCTTTTGAGACGCCACCGCTCCTCTTGAGAATTTAGAATATTATTTCTATCTATTTCAAGTCTGATGAGGAGGGATTCATTCACCGAATGAGTAAAACCATCCGCATTTTTCTTTAAAATATCAATGATTCTAGTTTCTAGAAATTTCAAATGTTTGAATTCACGGGATCTTTGTTCTTTATACCATTTTTTAGTGAGTACTTTCAGGTCCTGTAATTTCCAAATGAAGCGTCGTTGAATATCAGCTTCCTGTAGATAAAGTTGATTATTCCAAAGAGTTTTTACTGAGCTGTTAAAATCAATTTCTGAGAGACAGTGTGGATTGAATTTGAATGGGTATGCAATGGGAGGAGTAAAGTTCTCAAGTTGTAGCAGGATAGGAGCGTGATCAGAGACGAAGGGGTATTCAACCTAGGAGTGAAAAAAATGGCCTTCCAGAAGAAGATCCTCTGCCACCAGAAATCTGTCCAGACATTTAGCTATATATTTGCTGCCAGATCGTCCATTTCGCCAAGTCAGTACAAGTTTGTCAGGCCGAACATCAAGAAGATTATGTGAGAGAAAGAGGTTATTATAGAAATTTGTATTGAGACTATCGCTGGACCCACCAGCTCCTCCCCAACATTCACCACTAGAGAGCGTCAAATTTAGGTCACCGGCAATGACGAGACTTTTTAGAGAGAGTAAACCACTGTTTGATAACTTAGACCAGAAAGCTTTACGGTCCGTACAGGGGCCATACAAATTTAAAAGATTGATTTGTCGATTAGAAGAGATAATACTGCCAGATAACAAAATTCCCCCAACAGTGAGGAAAGGCGCCAGGTTAAAGAGTTGAGGGTCCCAAGCCACCAGAAGACCACCTGAATTGCCAATCGAACTTACTGCACAGGTATGCCAAGACGGAAAAAAACCTTGAATGTAGGAGCGTGCTTTCTCAGCTTTGACCAAAGTTTCCTGTAAGAATAATATACTGGGACGTGTGGAATCCAAGGTGCGACGAAGAGAGGCAGCTTTAAGGGTGCCTCCAGGCCCTCTAAGATTTAGTGACAATAGGATCATTACTTGGCTCTTGCTAGGGCCTTCACCGCTCTAAGTGCCCCACTAACAGTAGTGGAAAGATCCAAGTCTAAGGAAGGGGTGTTTTCCTTCTGCAGTTTCTTCCTTGTGCTTCTTGTCTTGACGGGGGAAAAATCAGTACCTAGTCCTCTTGACCAGGAGTAATTCTTTGAAGGATCCGGCTGGATGGTCGATGAAGTACCTGCAACTGCTGAAGTGGTGGAAGGATCGATGCGGGTAGGGCCTATGAAGGTGGGAAATGGGATAGGGTTGAAATTGTCCCGGGATAGTGGAATCAGAGTGTCTAGAACCGAGTTGAGGGAGGAATCCCGTGCATCAGATTCGCGAAAACCTGGTAGCAGTGAAGGTTCGGTCGAGAGAGGTAGGGAATCAGTAGTGTTGGAAGGAAGTAGTGAAGTGGGAGAGTCAGTTTGGGGATGTAGTGTGTTTTTGGCAATCCGATCAACTCCAGGTGGAGGGGGACTAGGATCGGGGACACGGGGGGAGGAGGTGAACTGGTTAGTGTTTGGTAGTGTAGATGAGACTTCAGAGTGAAATAGGGAGTTCAAAAGTTTTGAGTCTTTTAACTCTGCAATCTCTAAAAAAGTTAAGGAACGATAAAAAGATGGACAGTAATTTTTTAGTTTACCCGAGAAAGAGTCTTCCGAATCAGTAGGAGAAGGGGGTACAGGAATGGGAAACCTGCAGACAGTGTGTGCATCTTCTTCTTGATCTACCAAGTCTCTGAGCAGTGTTGAGTCTTCCGAGAGTTCTTTTTCTTCCCAGCCTAGGCAGTTTCTCTTAAGATGTCCTGTATTGTGGCAGCGAAAGCAACGGAAAGGTATTCCAAGATAGTCCAAGCGTTGAGAAAACCTTCTACCTCTCCAATCAATCTCGAGAAGTTCTGGAAGTCCTCCATGCACATCCATCTCAACCAAAACTTTACCAATCTTTTTGGTAGAAGTCGTGAGAGTAGAGTTGTCGATAGACAGAAAGGTGCCTAATGAGTTGCCAATCGCTTCCAAGGCCTCTTTGTTCCAGAACTGGAGAGGTAATCCTGGAAGCAGGATCCACAGGTGCCTGAAATGGAAGTATTCAGTATCAGGATTAAAGGCCAGGCGCCAACATTTTATCATGAGGCTGCTTCCTGTTATAATCCACTTCTGAGACAATAAAATATCTGCATCTTCTGGGGATTTACAAAGAAACCCCATCCAACCCTAAGACAAGAGGATAACTTCAGGTGCATATCCAAGTAATGGTTTCCATGAGAGTTGTACCCAATGATAAATGGAGACCTTACAGAGGTAGTTGTAGGAAAATCTGCCAACAAGGCCACAGAGTGCTAAGTTACAGGTCTCAGGGAGCCCAACATCAGCACCCAAAACCATTTTATGAACTGTTTTTTTAGGCCTCCAGACTCGGCGACCTGGTCGAGAGTTCAAATCTGGTTTGTTGTCCACCTGTGTCTGGAAGTGTTGGCAGTGCTCTGTAAAAGTGGGTGCATAGGGAGTGCAAGGGGAGGAATGCAAAAGTGAAGGATGAGAAGGAAGACTAGGGGGGTTGTGAGAGGGAGTAACAGTTTTACTAACAGTATCTACCAAGTCAAATATGCCTTCTTTTCTTCAGAGTTCCTCGTCTGCCTCACTTATCAGTGTGCTGACATTGACTTCAACACACGGTAGGGGGTGTGTGGCCATGTTTTGGGCTCCACCGATTCCAAAGTCCCAGAAACTTTGTAGGAAGACTCAGAAAGGTCAAAGGAATGAAAGAGTGTAGTGAAAGAGACAAAGGAGCAGTGCCAGATGCGCAGTGGGTCCTAGACTCTGACGTGCAGAACCACAATACTCTGAAGTGCAGAACCCAAAGAAACAATGTAGCGCAGAACCCAAAGGGAGAGGGTAGAAAAATCTGAGGTAGAAGAAAAAGAGCGAGACCAGAAGGTTCACAAGACTAGAGGACAAACTCAAGTAGAGACAAAAGCTGCTCAATAGGGCTCAAGAAGGAAAGTGTATAATGTGGAAGGAAGTTGTGGAGAGATAAAAATGTATCAACTCACCCGATGCCTCGAAACCTAGCAGTTCATCAAATGTTTAAGCTGACATCTTATGCTCACTAGACACCTCGGACCCACCAGTCTCTTCCGTTCATTAAAAAACCTTCTTAAGAGTTAAACAGAGCGCTCAACTATGGGACGAACAAGGTATGGACACAGACAGTGGACTACAAAGCTGGACTGAAAGTTTTATCCCTTAGACTTGGCCTATCGACTCCCCTTTTTATACCCTTTCCATCCGGTGTCAATGACTTCCAGGCTACCAGTATCCTTTTTCCGACCCGTTAGTGGATCTGGAAAGGTGGACTCGGTTCCTGTCAGCCGGTCTTCTTTTCTCTCACCCGACAGTAGACCTTTCCCCCGAGGCTTTATTGTATCAGATCTGTTTGATAAACCCGACAATTTTTGGAACGGGTAGGGTCCCTCCTTTTCCTATCAGGACTTTCCTGTCTCTTTCCTCACCACAGACAAAAGTTTATCCTTCGTGGATTTAGCAGTCTCCCAGCTTCCACCGATCCACAGTACAACACCAAATAGCGTGCAGTTTTAAATAGGTGCAAAAACCTTCATCAGGACGGGACTAACGAGAGAAGAACTCAAAACTCGAAGTCAGGAAAAACAGGGGGTTAATGAAAGGAAAAAAACAGTAGAGTAAAAGAGCTGATGGAGTAAGTGTCCAAGTCAGGTAACATACTCATATTTGGGTATTACATACAACCGGAACGAAGGATGTAGTTTCTCTTGGCTATCAAAACTCGTTTGTCGGTTGTTCATCTCGGTGGTAGAAGTCCTCCATTGAAGATATTTGATCCTGCAACTGGGCGGGAAATCACTTTCTCTCATAGATTTCCTGAAGGAACTCTCCTTTTAAACCATGTACTATAATTTTCTTTGGTTAAATAATGTTTCCCAAGGAAGCCTACCACGATGGGTCTATTAGCAAGGTTCGAGCCCGGTGCTATCACCCGTTTTGGGTTGCGTTACCCATGTTTCGATCGACGAAGCTATTCACTGTTTGATATCACTGTTATTAAGTCTAAATAATGGAGACTTTAATTTAACTTGGTGACATAGCTTTGCATTAAAATATGCATTAAAACTGCGGAATAAGGTTTTGAATTTTACAAGTTGCATTGTCGTCTTTTCAGTGATAATATCAATGGAGCTTTTGTATCTTGCTCCTGCCAGTGCAAAGAGATTTTTTCCTCGTTACAATGGGCAAAGTCTTTTTGTTTTAAAGGTCTTTTGTGGTATTGCTCTTTTATTTTTTGTTACGAAATATTTTAACACCGACAATCGACAGTGTACCTAGTTCCATGAGGATTAGTTTCATTCAGCTTACGGTTCATTATACATTTTGAATAACAAACAACCCTCAATTAGTATCTCTTGACAAACACTATTCATTACTTGTGCATTTAGTTATATTAAGTTTCATTGTTCAACATGTATTTCAACCCTTGTTATTTTTATTTTATTTGATTTCCAATTTGTTATCGTATTCATTCATTTCTTTGTCATAAAGGATGAATAAATGAATATGGAAATCTTCGAATGTTATTTTTTTTTAATACGTTTGTTATTTTTGTTTGAATATTCATCCTTTACTCTTTATTTTTTCTATAAAAGAAATGGCATACACTTTCACTTTAAATTTAGATTTCACATAAACTTTCACCATGTGATCAATGTGGGATGCCCCTTCTGCATGGAAATTAGAATTAGCATAAACTTTAACTGTGTGAACAATGTTGGATGCTCCTCCTGCAAGGAAATTAGAATTCACATTAAATTTAACTGTGTGAACAATACCAGATGCCCTTCCTGCACGGAAATTAGAATTCGCATAAACTTTAACCGCGTGAACATTGTCGGTTGCCCTTCCTGCACAAAAATTAGTATTATTCATTGCTTTTGTCCATGTATTTCTTTTGAAATTCACAGACCCCTTTCCTTTACTCTTTATTTTGTCAATGATTGCTCATTACTTTTCCTACGCCCAATCCACCTCCCTCCCTCTCAATCAACACTTCTTTTATGCCCCCTCCTCTGCTTTGAGGCCTCAAGAACATTATGCTCTGCTTTGAGGCCTCAACAATGGATTTCTCTCTTTGTTCTGCTCTAAGGCCTCAAGAACATTCAGAAATCCATGGATATCTTCACTCCAGTCTTCCAACTGATGTAACTGATGAAGGATGTTCTTGACGAGGACGAAAACTGTGAAATTTTGCAAACTGATTTCATGCTTCTGGAGGATCTTCTCCTCGATATTACCCCCGTCTTCCAACATCAAGGGAAAGAGGCCTAGGAGGCCTTCAATATTTGGTTGCAACTACTGCATAATTCCCTTAGAGAAGCGTATAGCATACTCCATCGCTATGGTCCATCCCAAAGACAACTGTGTCTCGACTGTCTCATGTGCAAACCAGGGAGACTCTTCAAAGAAATCAAAGAATGGAAGGTAGTTTTTTATTACCTCTGTCAAGGCCTTCAAAGATACTTTTCAAAGTTTGTTAATGCTCACCAGATTGTCAATAGAGATCCGATTCCACCTATGAGTGTAGAAGAGTCAGTACAACCGCTCTCTAAAGATGAAGCGTGTATCTTGTTTAGAAGAATAGCTTTCAAAGACAACCGTGTTCCTATGGAAATAGAGGAGTATGCTACGACTATTGCATACAAGTGTAAAGGTATTCGTTTGGCCATAACCTTAGTTGTTGCAGCAATGAGGGGCAAAACCAGAGTAGATGAATGGGAGACTTCTTTCTCTTCGATGAAAAATGCAGATCCTTCTTTTCCAGATACTCTACATCCACAACTCTATCGACTAATAAGATGGAGTTATGATGCTTTGCCCAATTCAGACATCAAAAATTGTTTGATGGAGTTATGATGCTATGTATCCCAAAGATGAAGAAATTCATGTGCAACAACTCGTTAGAATGTGGATTGCAGAGGGGCTCATGAGGAGCAAACAGGAAAACTACTTAATGGACATGGTGATTGGGAACAACTACGTAAACCTTATTGTGGATAGTTTCTTCTTCCAAAATGCTACTTAGGAGCTCGATGGTAATTGGGAGCTTCTACGTCGACAATGTATAAGAGTTCACGATGTTATTCGTGAGATGGAAATATATATTGACGAGAAGGAGGAGAATTTTTTATTCAAGGAAGGCCAATGGCTGCAAAACTTTCCAATGATTCAGGATTGCAAAAGGATGTCACTGGCCAATAATATCCCCACCGAGTTACCATGTCCAAAACTCATGAGTCTCATCTTATCTACTCATCATTCAATTGAACAACTTCCATTAGTCCATCTCACGTCTCTCAAGGTTCTCCATCTGCACTCCAATTACAATTACTACAATTTCTACATCAGCAACATAATAAATTCAATCCCATCGTCAGTGGAGCAACTAAAACAGCTTGAGTTTCTCAGTTTACAACGACTCCAAAGTATCCAGGATTTGCCTAAACAGATATACCATCTTTCTTTCCTTCAGATTTTGGATCTTTCTTATTGTGGAGAGCTACAATAATTGTTGTCTAAGATAAAATGCTACTTAAGCATATTTATTGCAATATTTTATAACTAAATCTAAAAGATCTTTTAAAACTTGTATAACTATTATTGGTGGTGTCCCCACCTGGCCTACTGACACAATTTGTCTATTCATTGTTATGCACTATTGATTTATGTCTTTGAAAATGGAAAGCTTAATTTTTGGAATTATTGTGTTAATGTGAGGGTGGGAATAATAGTGGGGCTGGGGGGAGAAATTAATGAAAACATAATAAGTTTCAAGGGAGGGGGTGTGTTGACGGTCGATTATGACACACTGTCAATTGGAAGGGAATAGTTTGGTCCGAGGTTGTCTAAATAACCTAGGCCGTTTGGAATAACTACCCCTGACAGGTTTAATGGCTCCGTTAGCCGATAAAGTGATATAATCTAAACTACGAAAATAAAATAACTAACTATGCATTAACGAAGAACTACTATATACATTCACTATTCTCACTTTTATATACAATACATACAAATAAACAGGTGCAAGATTTATGAGAAACCTTGTAAACTATGGTTGTACAAGAGAACCAAATCTTAGGAAAAATTAAATAGATCTAGAACATACTACTAATCTAATTTTAACCTTGAAACTAAAAAAAAAAGAAAATGAATGAATGTAAATAATAATGTTTTAACTTAAATAAACAAAGTATTTAAGTTTAAATGTTAATTTACATTCATAAAATATAAATCAAAACAAATAGAAAATCATTAACCTATGTTTGGCCAGTATTTAAAGAGAACTTTTGGTTGTGCCTTCCTTTATAATGTTGCTCCAACAACCTGTCTGTTAAGAGAAATCTATAGCAGGAGGTTGTGTAATTCTAAGATTGTGACAGTGTCAGGATGAAAATCACTTTGACTGACATTTTAAATCTTATTTAAAATGAAGAAATAACAACTTTCAAATCATGATTCTTAGTGAAGATATAATAGACTAATCGACAATAAGAAAAATCCCAATTGAACAATTATATATTTACAAATCCAAATTACATGAATAAACTGAATATAATATAAGATTTGTATCAAAATAATACAATCACCAAGACCAAGATAATTGGGATAATAGATTGTTAAAGATTGACAAAATTAAATCATAAATGATAGCAATTAACCATGTATTGATAAAAGAGACTAAAGTTAATTTAAATCAATGCATAATCAATTACTCAAAGAATATGAACCATAATCAAAATATATTATAATGAAAACAAAACCCTTTTACTCACAGGACAAAATCCATTAAGCAATATGGAATTTCATATTCTTCTTCAAAAACACTGGTCCATTCTCCCAAAAATTCCAACCATCTGTTACTCCTTTTGAAAAGAAAAAGTTTACAAAATAAATAATATACAAAATAAAGGATAAAAATCCTCCTCTGAATTTCTTGGATCTCCTTTGGCTCTTAACTTTCTCATATATTTATGCAATGAATGAACAGCCTGGGCATCACTAACAATTTTCGTCACCTGGAATTTTCCTCGTAAAGAAAAAAAAAATATCTCTCAAATCACGCATTTGTTTGGGAAAAATCTCGCTTGTAGGCTAAATGGGTCCATTCTACAAAGGGGTTTTCATTCGTTTCTTGAGATTCCTCACGGTTTGTCTGCAATTAGTCCCACAAAATCGTCTTCCTGTTCTTGAACGCATTTCCAAATCTTATTTGTTGTTGCTCATAAATTATTTGCAACAATCCAATGTTATTTTTGGATCAATTATCTTGAACGTATTTAGATAATAAAATCAAGCCATGATCAGATCTATACCAAATATCTGATAATACCTGTGAAATAAAAATAAACCAATTTAATAACCTAAATATAAAAATTGTGAATAAAACAAAATCTAAAACAATAAAATTAAAATGAATGTAAGCTAAAAGCTAACTATAAGTTGTAAACAAATATTGGTTGTATTTTCCTTTCAAATATGATCTTAAAATTCTAGAAGTTTCAAGTTGATGGAGAGGAAAAAAATATTAATTTTGGGTTTCCACAAAATCAATCAAATGATAGATAATTCTTTTTTATTTATTTTTATTTTGAAATGAGATGCAAAATGACAAAAGAATTTAATTAATTAAACCTACCAAATGATTTTGTGAAAATGAGAAACCAACCAAAATATTATTTGATGAAGTATTGAACCCATTATTTAGAATAGTCAAACTTGTAAATGAGCAAAAGATGAAAACATAGTTATAATTTAAATGAAAGTAAGCAGTTGATAAAAAATAATGTTTTCGTTTAAATTGAGATTTCTATGCCCGCCTCTCCTTCATTCAAATTTGATCAAATGTGAACAAATGTCATAGAAAAAATGTGTCGCAATAAGATTTATTTCTGTAAAATCATTATTATTAATCCATGTCTTCAACCAAACCATTCTCATAGAAGATAAATTCAATAAGGAAGAGGTAATAACAAACTCCCAAATTATGAAGCTCGTCCATCAACATCAAAACTTAGTAGAAAGAAAAACGAAATGGCATTTGAATTTCATGAAATTCAAACCAAACAAAGGAAAATAATATAAACTCAAACCAACCTCGAAACAAAGAAAACCAATACCAATCCAATCAAGTCAAAGGGAAACAAAAGAAGAATCCAAGTAAAATTTAGAGGGACCCTAGATTTTGATTAAAAAAAAAGAAGGGGGTTGTTGTGGGCAACCAACAAGGTGTGAGTGAGGGTAGGGAGAGGGGGGACAATGTGAATTGCAAGGGCGGGGGTGGCATGGGACAACGTGCATTTAAAATGCACATTGTCCCCCCCACAAAAAAACGTGCATTTCAAATGCACATTGTTTTGACCCCCATCCCCATACAAGATGGTTATTTCAATTTCATCAAGTTGGCTTTGTAGAATCCTAGTGGATACTTAGAAGTCTTGTTCATTAAGTTGGCCACTATGCTTGTAACTAGCTATGATAAAAAAATTAGACAAAAAAATTCAGTTGGAGTATCATAAATTATATAGATTATACACATCAATGTTTGCCCTTGTTTATGAAATTATGGTAGCATCATTTCTTTACATGAGACATCATCATAGTTTCTTTGGTAAATAGAAAATGTACAAGTGTCTCAATACAATGGACAAATGGACTAGTTCTATGCATTGTTGTCTTAATTGTTCATGGAATTGTTTTCTATCTTTATGTAGGGCCCCTTATTTAATGCGTCTGAATGTTACTTTTTGGATGTCCCCATTATCTTTATGTAGGCCCCATTGTTGTCTTACGAAGATGAATAAATGAATATGGAGATCTTCGAATGTTACTTTTTTTTAATCCGTCTGTTATTTTTGTTTGAATATTCATCCTTTACTCTTTATTTTTTCTATAAAAGAAATGGCATACACTTTCACTTTAAATTTAGAATTCGCATAAACTTTCACCGTGTGATCAATGTTGGATGCCCCTCCTGCACGGAAATTAGAATTAGCATAAACTTTAACTGTCAACAATCTCGGATGCTCCTCCTGCATGGAAATTAGAATTCGCATTAAATTTAACTACGTGAACAATACCGGATGCCCTTCCTGCACTGAAATTAGAATTCGCATAAACTTTAACCGCGTGAACACTGTTGGATGCTCTTCCTGCATAGAAATTAGTATTATTCATTGCTTTGTCGCTAATATGACCCACTTTTTATTCTCCGCATATTTCTTTTGAAATTCACAGAACCCTTTCCTTTACTCTTTAATTTTCCATAAAGGAAAAGGCATACACTTTCACTTCAAATTAGAATTCGCATAAGCTTTCACCGTCTTCCCCTCCTGCACGCCAATAATTCGCATAAACTTTCACTGTATGAAGAATGTCGGATGCCCCTCCTCTTGGCTATATTGATGCGTAACGCTCTTTCAGTGATTTCTCATTACTTTTCCTATGCCCAATCAATGTCCCTCCCTCCCTCTCAATCAACGCTGCTTTTTTTCACCCTCCAGCAGTCCGTGGATTTGTCTCTATTTTTTTTTATGCCTTTTTTTTCTGTTTTTCAATGTGAGCTAGAAGCCAAGGGGCTTTCCCAAGCATGAGGTTAAACATGGAGTGAAAGAAACCAATAGAAAGGGCGTGCCAGGTTAGAAGACGAGTTGGCTCAGCAAGGCACACACAAGGCAAGGGCACACCCAAAGAGGGTGGGGTGAGTCGAGACGAGGAGCACGCCCAAGGTTGAGGCACGATAGTCCCAAGAGATGCAAAGGTTGAATGTGTGCATGGGTTTGTTTGGGCGCGTCAATCCGCTAAGGGGCTCGTCGGTTTGTTGGGGTGTTCTACTCCATGAAAGGGTGCAACACACCCCAAAGGACGTGATGGTTCGTGAAGGTGACATTTGGAGTCCATATAAGAACACGAGGGTGGACAACCAAGGAAGGCATGAACGAACAGGCATAGAGGAGAACAAGTCAAGCGACCAAGGCAAAGTTTTGAGGCAAGACAAAAATGAGGAAAATTTGTGAAGTCATCGAAGACAAGTAACCAAGAGTGGGATGCACAAGGGGAGTTTGGGGAAGTCTTGTTGTAGATCTGGGTGATGCATGCCATGAGGAAAAACCAAAGTCTCTGTTAGCATTGTAATTTTTTGATAGAGAAGAGACGATGAATCTGTGATCGACGCAAGTCTGAGCGCACCATAGAGGTTGTGAAAGTTGTTTTGACGAACAAGCCTTGGTGGGAAAAATCTATGTATTAGTGTCTTGGTGAGGTGAGTCGTGCGACTCTGCCTAAGTTTTAAACCAAGCTAATGGTGTTCATATTGTAATTGTTTCACAATAATAATACTTAGTCGAGTGTTAGGCATGTCTTATGCCACCTGCACTATATATGTGTGTCTCTTGTTTGTTTCACAAGTGTTTTCTTGGTTTCACATGTTCATATATGTATGCTTAAATGACTAAGTGTTAATATTGGTAACAATTTGTCTAATTATACAAGTGAGTTGCATAGAGTAGGAGTGTGACTCACCCGTAACCTAGAACGAATTATGGGTATGCTCTAGGTGAAGATATGTAGTCCGAGAAAAGTATCCTTGGTGTTTCCAAGTAGCCAAGTGAGAATCGTTGCAGTTTCACATGCCCTCAGGAGGTGTACGATCATAAGAAAGGTTGGGTTTGTGATAGTTGTGTTGATGATTGCAGCTACATGAAACATTCTTCAGGACACAAACCTAAGAGAGAGTCCCTGAGAGGGGTGTGTGGTTCCTATATGAGACAGAGCTGGAACGTAGAGATGGCCTCCACGTTATAGAGAGTTGAGAAGAACTCTAGATGATTCTCCTGTGTAACGTAGTGAGAAAGGAGATCTACATAGTTGGACGTGCCTATGGCTGAGCACAAGGTTAACATGTGAATTCCAAAAGAGCTAGGTGCATCGTCATGAGACAGAGATGAAGATGATGTATTAGCCTCCTCTGAGCAAAGAGTTGATGATGAAATCTAGATGACTCTCCTGTATAATGCAGTGGGAAAGAAGATATGTTGAGTGGACGTGCCTGTGGACGAGCACAAGTGAACGTAATCCTAGTGGCTGAGCACTAGTGAGAGTGGTTCTTCTATGTAATGCAGTGAGCCAGAGATATGGACATCCCTATGGATGCTCCCCTAGTGGCTAAGCACTAGTGGGTGTATGAGATCCCTTGTTATATTGTTCAAGAGTCAGACATGTCTGTAACCCTAATTTTAATGTAAAGGGTACAAGTCGGCCCCACCTTATTGTAATCGATAATTAATGTAAAAGATAATTAATCTGGTTAATATTAATTATATTATGAGATAGAGAGGTCGGCTCTGTTGTGCCAATAGACACTTCTATTGACAGGTCAAGTCTAATATAAGTAAAGGAAAATTCCCCATTGAGGAATCATATCTTTTGTGTGAGTTTGGAAATTTCAGTGAGTACATCTTGGGAAAAGTGTGCACCTCTCTTGGGCAATAGTATTCTAGGGTTTGCAAGCACCCTCTTGTGTGCTAGGATTTCTTGGTGGTGAAGGTCTTTCTCTTGAAGAATATAGCAAAGGATTTGGCTGGGTTTTCTTCCCTTGTTGAGAAGGGTTTCCCAGGATACTTCTTCTGTTCTTGTGCATGGTGTTTCTTCTTGTGATCTTGGTTGTTGCAACATAATAGGTTATGGTTTAAGTTAAATGCTAAAAATGGAATTAAATTCATGCTTAACCTTACCTATTGAAAATTCAACATGGTTTCAGAGCATAGATCTTGAAGAACCCCTGCACAAGCATTCAAAAGGCTAAACTACCCTCCTTCTACAGTTTTGTATGGCCTCATTTGATTAGCTTTTTCACCCCTTTACAAGTGGACGTTGGAGCTAAAACTTAGACCAAGTTGTACGACCTTCCTCAGCGCATCTCCAGAGACCTTCAAAGTAAAATTTCAAGGATTTTGAGTTTTTCTCCCTAGGGTTTCTAGGGTGCCAAGATTTTTTGTAGAATCTTGATCTTAGGATTTCTGCAACTTCTTGAAGAAACGTTTTCAACTCAACAAGCATTCATGTGACACTCTCAAAGTTGATTGTTGGAATTCATAAGCCCAACGAAATCCAAGGTTACCAATCCAACCTAATCATTAGGTTTTCTAAATCCAGTTGGCGAGAGTTTGAGAAGAAATCTGAACAGATGAAGAACAAAACTTTAGTAGAAGATAGGCTTGATGGAGCAAGAAACTTCATCTCCTAGAAATCAAGGCTTCAAGTCACCCTTGAAGAATATGACCTTTGGATGTGGTAACTAAAACTTTACCAGACACAGCTACCGATGTAGATAAGAAGATAAGAAAGGAAGAAGATGTCAAAGCAAGAAAAATAATCATCTACTCAATAAGATATCATCTCTTAGCTCGTATTGCCAACCTAAAGATAGCTTATGAAATGTATGAAGCATTAAAATAAATGTTTGAAAGTGACAACACCCTCAGATCTCTTACCTTGAAGAGCCAACTTCAAATTACCAAGATGACGAAAGGTGATACAGTTGCTACCTTCTTTATGAGGATATCATAGATTAAATAACAACTAGAAGCCATTGGAGAAATCATGTCCGACAGAGAACTTGTATTATCCACTCTCAACAACCTTCCAAAACATTGGGAGCCTTTTCTTCAAAGTATCAGTGGAAGAGAAATTCTACCAACCTTTGATCGTCTTTGGATAGACTGTACTCAAGAATAACTTAGACTTAGAAATAGAGGACTGGAAGACTCCCCTGATGAAAATCATGCTCTTGCACTTCATACAAAGAAATGAGGAAGATTCAAAAGAAACTTCAAACAAACATTCAAAGATGATAACTCTTCATCAAACCCAAGTCAAAATCAGAGAAGAGATGTTTCATAAATTCAGTGCTTCCAATGTGATAAATATGGGCACTATGCAAGAAATTGTCCAACCAGGAAGAAGGGACAACAATATTATTCTACCGCTGGCATTGATCGAGATCCACCTCAAAAGAATGAAGATAAGAGAGAGAATAATTACTTCCTCTAAAAACAAACTCAAAACTAAACATGACTACAAACCCAGGTAAATCATTTGATCTCTAAATTTATAGTTGATTGCATTTTCAATAAATGAAGGGTATTATCCCCAGTATGGGAGTACTCAAGACTTGGACCATTATCCCTAGTACGGGAGTCCAAACCTTATTTGATTGATTAATATGCTAGTCAAGAAGACATAAAAGGATATAACAAGCAATAAAAGAAGATTCCCTTCCTTTAGACTTCAGAGAGAGTTACTTGACTTGGAGGGAGTCAAAACAAAATAAAAAGAAGAAAGAGATATTACCTTCAACGGTTCAAAGTAAGACAACAATATTCCAGCAAATTCAGCTACTCCAGTTGATATGACCAGAGATATTACAGTAGGGAATAAAAGGCATGCTTAGGGTCAACAAAACTCTGCTAGAAGGCAGAGAAACATGCAGGTCCCTCAAGGGACACCTTGAGAAAGAAAAAGAGTTTTTCAAAGCTATCCTTCAGTCATGAGCCACTTCATTGATTCTAAACTACCTTGTCTTGAAGAAGCAACAAGAGAAACAGGTATGGCAAGATGCCATAACAAAAGAACTTAAAGAATGATGTATAAAGATATTATTCAAAGAGACTAGAAGGGAAGTATGTGTTAAATTCCAAGTGGATCCATAAGAGCAAGCATGCAGCTGATGGAAGTGTCAAGAAATATAAAGCCAGATCTATAGCTAGAAGATTCTCACAATCAGAGGGAGTTGTCTATGATGAGACACTTGATCCAGTAATCCCGATACACTTCCATATGTACTACCATCCATGAGTTGAAAACTATATCAGATGGATGGATTCTTGATGAGCTTGGGTTTCAACAAGAGTGTTGTTGATCCAAACCTATATTATTACATTGTTGGTGATGAGAGCCTGATTTTGATGACTTATTCAGAAAGCCTTGTTGATGAATACAAGTAAGCCTTGACTTCTGATTTCAAGATGAAAGATCTGAGTATGATGCACTACTTCCTGAAAGAATGACAAAGAACCAATGAGATTTTCCTGAGCCAAGGAAAATATACAATGTGAATACTAAAGAAGTTTAGTATGACAAAATGCAAAAACACTGTGATGGATTTGAAGATAATGAATGATGATAATTCAGAAAACATTGATCCACAACTGATTGGATCATTGATGTATTTGGTTAAACACCAGACCTAATTCATGCTATGCAGTGAATATGCTTAGTCAATCCATGAGCCAGCCAAGACAGACTCACTGGATAACAGTAAAGAATATATTGAGATATACTCGAGGCACAGTTAGATATGGCATGAGATATGCCTCCAAGTGTGAAATTGAGTTTGCAGGGATATGCCTATACAGATTGAGCAGAGAATATAATGGACCGAAAGAACACATTCGGTTGTTGTCTTACCGTGAAGTTTTCCATGGTTTCCTGATGTAGAAAAAAACAAACTCTATGGCCTTGAGTACCACAGAAGCATAGTATTTAGCATCGAGTGTGTGAAGCAATGTGACTTCACAAGATTCTGACAGATTTACTTGATCATGAGATGGATTCTATGATGATAGCCAGATCTGTGTGTAAAGCTCATTGAGAACCCACTGTTTCATGATAGATAGAAACACGTTGAGATAAAATATATATGATACATGATGCCAAGGAAAATAGTACACATGCAGTACCTTCCTACACATGAGAAGATCGCAGATATCTTCACCAAATTAGCTTTGTGAAGAATATCTCCCTAGTTGAGAGGGAGTGTTGATGACTACAACCAAGACAAAGTTCAAAGTACATCAGTGTGAGACTTGGCATGATGAAGAATGCCTCCCTAGCTGAGAGGGAGTGTTGATGATTGTAGCTAGGTGAGACATTCTTCAGGACACAAACCTAAGAGAGAGAGCCTCTGAGAGGGGTGTGTGGTTCCTATCTGAGAAAGAGTTGGAACGTAGAGATGGCCTCCTCCATACAAAGATTTGAGAAGAACTCCAGATGATTCAACTGTGTAACACAGTGCGAAAGGAGATCTGCAGAGTTGGACATGCATGTGGCTGAGCACAAGGTGAACATGTGAATTCCCAAAGAGTTGGGTGCATTGTCATGAGACAGAGATGAAGATGATGTATTAGCCTCCTCTGAGCATAGATTTGATGATGAACTCCAGATGACTCTCCTATGTAATGTAATGGGAAAGAAGATCAGTTGAGTGGATGTGTCTGTGGATGAGCACAGGTGAATGTAATCCTAGTGGCTGAGCACTAGTGAGAGTGGTTCTTTTGTGTAATGCAGTGAGCCATAGATATGGACATCCCTATGGATGTGCCCCTAGTGGTTGAGCACTAGTGGGTGTATGAGATCCCTTGATATATTGTTCAAGAGTCAGACTTGCATGTAACCCTAATTTTAATGTAAAGGGTACAGGTTGGCCCTACCTTAATGTAATTGATAATTAATGTAAACGATAATTAATCTGGTTAATATTAATTATATTATGAGATAGAGAGGTCGGCCGTGTTGTGCCAATAGACACTTATGTTGACAGGTCAAGTCTAATATAAGTAAAGGTAAATTCCTCATTGAGGAATCATATATTTTGTGTGAGTTTGGAAATTTCAACAAGTACATCTTGGGAAAAGTGCGCACCTCTCTTGGGCACTAGTCTTCTAGGGTTTGCAAGCACCCTCTTGTGTGCTAGGTTTTCTTGGTGGTGAAGGTATTTCTCTTGAAGAATATAGCAAAGGATTTGGTTGGGTTTTCTTCCCCTGTTGAGAAGGGTTTCCCAGGATACTTCTTGTGTTCTTGTGCATGGTGTTTCTTCTTGTGATCTTGGTTGCTGCAACATAATAGGTTATGGTTTAAGTTAAATGATAAAAATGGAATGAACTTCATGCTTAACCTTACCTATTGAAAATTCAACAAGTTGGTATCAGAGCTTGTTCACAGAAAGTTTGGTGAATAGTTGGTGAACTCTTCACCACTATCTCGACAATAGTTGGTATCAAAGCATGTTCATTGCAAACTTTGAAGAAGGTTCGATGAATAATTGGTGAGATCCTCACTACTACTACAATGGTGATAGTGGTTTTGAGACACATTGTGAAGCTAGTTTGGGCGTAGACTTGGTGATTGATTCGGTAAGGTGGATTGACCTATCGTAAAAACAGTATGGGTGAATACTTGCTTGTTTTGAGGAGCATGTTGACACAATAGCAGGCGAGTGTTACGAGGAAAATCTCTCTATGGCATGGGGTAAACCACAATAGACGAAATGACGAGCATAAATCAACTCTAATCTCAAGTATGCTATATAAATGAAATGATAACAGGACAAGATCAAGATCCTACCTCATCTGGACGTTCGATGGAGACCACCATTGAGCACGCAACTCAAAGATTTATACCTGCAACTTGTCCTCAACAACCAAGATACACAAGCATATGGTGATAATATATGATGTTAGCATATAAATTATCATAATCCATTAACATACATGACAAATACACCCATGGAATAATAATTCAAATATTTGTAAGATATCAATTGGATGATAAAAGAGTATTTCTATTAAAATAATCAACAGAAGCATATATGTGACAAAATTTTGTATCGGAACACATCAGAACCGAGAAACTAAGTCCCTCCAGCTGGGCCTCCACCACTTCAATCCTCCACCAAAGGCAAGCTCATATAAAGGAGACAATGAGGCTCTCCATAAAAGAAGGAAGAGCTTGGGGGATGAACAATGTGTTCAAACTTTCAAGGATAAAGGGATGCAGACTCAATATGAAGTGAAATTTCTTCAGAGTATATTTGCTCTCAAAAGTTGAATTCTCTCCTCCTCCATGACTTGGATATGGCTCGATTTATAGCCTTCAAATGAAACTAAAGGGACAAATCAAAGCGTTTCCAATATATGGAAGGTCAAGGATCATAGATCTCATGACATGACATGGAAACCGGACATAATTTTTAATTTTGAGCACCAAACCCGATATACGCGGGTTGTAGTGGAGAAACCTATGTATATGCATGTAGTCTAACTAGTAGGGTGCATATATGTGGAAAAATATGATTTTTTGGCTCTGGAAGGTACAAAAGGGGACTACAAGTCTGCATAGGGAAATGGAAAGGCCATCCAAGCAAGTTGCATGGGGTGAAGAAAATTTTTCTATAACAGATGTCCTTTAATGTGTGAGGTCAGAGGAGTATCCGCGATGGCCGAAATACATTATAATTCCCATAAGTGGAGTAATGGGGACTCAGCTGGAAGTGTTAGTTGCTAGAGAGAATATTACAATCCATTATGACTTTGTACACATGGATGCCAATTTGAATTACACTATAGATCCATGTGGAAATATACCAAATAGTTGTTCATGGCCATGAATAGGAAATACAAAGTAGACACATGCCATAGGCTGTCATAGTCACGAACAAGGCCCAGTGGAAACCAATCTCAAAATCAATCTAAAGATATATGTATACAATGGAGTACAATCTGATCTCCCATGATCATTGAAGTCATATAGGTACTGGTCCAATGAAAGACATCAACAGAATAGGAATGTTGTTGCTATAAGTTAGAGGTATTCTACATTATCCGCCAAAGGTGCAATTCTACATTATGTGAATAGAGGATTTGATGTCGAACACAATGAGACTTTGTTTGATTACCATTCATTAAGGTATATCGTTAACAAACGCGAGACAACCTATCGATAATGAATTTAGGTATCAAGGCACCGAGTACATTCTTATAAGTGTGAATAAGGGTGTTGAGGTCGAACACTTAAAGAATCCATCGATCAGGAGACATTGATGTATTTCCAACTATCGATGGTGAGAGAACCTGCCACTAATGACTACAAGCCTCTAGGTACTCATAGAACTCTAGGCCTTGTTTCCGGAATAGATGAGTTGAAGTTGATGGTAGGATACCCACTGAAAGGAGAGCATTAAGGCATCTCTCATCAGTCATCATGAGGTACAAAGCAATAGCTTGATGATTAGGAGGAGCTCGAACGAATAGGATGTTCATGAACCAATGACCATGTGCATCTTTTGCATGCACCAGATGCAAGTAGTGCATGAAAAAGACCCTCTAAATAGTATTCAATAAGGAAGACTATCGAAAAAGGCAAGGAAACCACCAATAAGGCTAATGGAATCCAAGACACTGCACGAATCCCAATGTGTGAATAGATTTATTATCGTCAAACACAAGGGAAACCCCCCAGTCAGCGACCAATGAGGAGATGTCGACTGTTGGGTTCAAGGTTTCCTACCCATAATAAAAGTAGGACCAGGGTGCACGATACGACTACAACTTCATCTGACTATGAGACACACTTAGAGTATGGTCGACATGCAAAGTAAAGAGTTCTGAGAAATGACCGACACAGGCTTATAGACATCCTTTGAACAAGAACATGAGACATATGGATAAATCAAGTAGCATAGACTTGATGATGAAAATTCATGATGCAGGAGGCATCAACGAACTCTCCATAGGGACTGGAAGAATAACCAGTCGGAGGAGTAAACTCTAAGTAATGAGCTCAGCTTCCTAAGGTCATTATAAACCCAAACTTTGGATGGTAGTGCACTCAAAAGTTTGTGCTCTGTTCAAAGGTGACACAACTGTTGCCAATATGAGATAATATTATTTTCCCACCCGTCTTTTTTTGTTTTTGCATAGGCAAATAAATTCTATGATACAAGAGAGGAAATGAGTTTCGCGAGTAAGCAACTATCTCTAAACAGTGGAACATACATATGCTCAATGCAAGGAAGTGCATGTGGGGCATGGACACTCGGGGGAATGTTTCCTCTTAGGGTATAGGGTGTCAAGCTGAAAAGGATATAAACAAGGGTCTGCTTCATTGGTGATACAAATTTATGAAGTAATAGGATTATAATGAGAAAGCAGGAATCGATAGTAGGATCAATACTGCAAGTAAGATAATGGAATGCAGTTACAACTTAACTCCAAAGAATGTCCTTTTTCATAGATTTAGTCCCCTAGGCCCAAAAAAGTATAAAATAATTCCCAGGAGAACTCTTCTAGCCAATGTTGACTAGAGTGTTCCTTTTTTGTAATTAGTATACTTGGTCCGAAAAAAGGGTTAAACTTACACAAAATAGACATCCTTTCAAATCCATTTAACAAGTGTGAAAGAGACAAGTTCACTCAGAAATATTTTCTCTTTTTAAGAGAGTCAGAAAAGAGATTAAACAAGACTCGGGGGTGTTGTTCTAAGCATCATATCATGGGTAAGGCCAGGGCTCCCATGAAAAACTTATGTCGAAAGTCAACAACTCACAGGTAGCTGACACAAGCTTAAGAGAACCTAAAACTTTCCAAGCCGAGGAGGATAAAATACTTGCAGAGGATTCTTCATTTACAATATAATTCCAATCAAAGGAAACCATCCTAGGACTTGGAGGGAGCATAGTCAGAGAGAGTGGAATGCTCCCTTGTTGAGAAGGTATAGGACTAAAAATGCAAAGGACATGGTTGAAAGACGCATCACCCCCCAAAAGAAGAGTGGGATTGATCGAAGATTGCATTGGCAATGTCACTTCCTTAGACTTGTCACTCTCCAAGAGAAGAGTGGGATCGATTGAAGATTTCATCATCATGACCAATTCTTCAACCATTGGTTGAATAGGATGTGATACAACATGGTCTAGAGATGCATCACCCCCAAAAACAAGAGTGGTGTCAGCCTAAGATTGCATCGACATGACCGTTCGTTGAACAGGATGCGATAAAACATGTTCAAGATACGCATCACCCTCCAAAAGAAGAGTGGTGTCAGCCGAAGATTGCATCGGCATGACCGATGTATCAACCAAAGAAGGATTAGAATGTTGGGAAACCAAAGATGACTCAAAACCTGAAGGTATATCAAACAAGGACTATGCTTCTTATACCACAACAGTAGCAGGGCACAGACGAGTTAGTTGACCTCCTTTGCAAAGCATACAAAGGAACTTGGGCTTACGTCCTGTGCATCTAGGCTTCTCAATCATATCAATGCCCCCATCATGACTTGCAGTGGTTCATGACATGCTCCGAGCATGACTTGCAGAGTCTAGTAGAATATCTTCAACATGACTTGCAGAGGTTGTTGACGAATCCCCAACATGAATAGTAGAGGTTGGTGATGAATCCCCAACATTACTAGTAGAGGTTGGTGATGTATGTGCAGTGTGACTAGCAGTGACTATATTTGTGCCCCCAACATGACTTGTAGTAGCTGGTTGCATGTCTTCAACATGACTTATAGAGGTTGTTGACATATCTCCAACATGACTAGCAGAGGTTGGTGATATAATGCCAGTATGACTTGCAGTGTATGGACTTATGCTCACAAAATGACTTGCAATGGCTGGTTGCGGAATTTGAGACCAAGGTTCTGGGAAATACTAATTTTGAGAGATTGCAGGCCAGGAAGGGTTCTGGTATACACCATGGCCCTGTCTGGAAGGATGGTATCCTCCTCCAAATTGATTCATAAAGGGTTGTAAGGGCACCATCACCGAGGAAGCTGCTTGCGAAGAGAAAGCGACATGACAAGGGTTACTCAGGTGAGGATATATGTTTCCCTTAGATGAAAGTACTCCGTGAAGGGGGTTTCCAATACTATAAAATTGACTCCACTTGGATGAAACACCAAAGGATAGAAGGAGGTCCGCCATGAGAAAAGCATTTGTAAGAATCGGCATAGCGGAAGAAGGATAGATGGACGGGATGTAATAAGTAGAAGGACCACCCATTTGAGCACTCAATTCGAGAAAAGTGAAGCTAGGATTGGGTCCATAGGAAGGAGGATTCTAACCTCCAACCATGAGATTTGGTTAAGGGATATGACCCCCACCAAACGAAAAGGGAGAATAAGGAGGCATCATTCCCCCAAACCCAAAACTAGGATTCACATAAGTCGAAGAAATAGAGGATGGCGAGTGTGAAGACATGTCTGGCATACCAAAAAAAGGATTAGAGGCCCAAGGTATTAGTTGAGTATCATGATTCGGCGTACCACTCGAAAATACAAAAGGATTCATCCCCATAGAATGAGAAAAGACCATGGGTTGGGTAGCGCTAACTGAGGGAGTCACGAGGGCTCCACTAACCATAGAAATGAAAACTCACAACCCAATACATAATCCTAAGGCCAACTAATAATCAGAGAGCACACCAAAGTAAATAAAAAAAGCCAATGCACATAAATAGGATATAGTGGCTAAAAAGGGGCCTCCCTCACTAGAGTAGGTATGTCTCACCCAAGAGGGGCCTGAGACTCCCTTCAAAAGATTGGAGGTATCAGATTCAGTTATAAGAGCCCTTGTGGGATTAACAATGCAGTCGATCAGATCCCCCCGGAGAGGTAATCCTCCATAAAGGTTGTGTGTTGCCCGACCCTTATCTGAATCAGGGTACCTATAGAATAACCCTTGCATGTAACCTATGTGGCTACATATGTCAAACAACTAGAGCCACCACAATATAACCAATGCACAGGAAAACAGTCATAAGTCTGGTCCATCATATGGGTAGGGTAACAAATCCTGAAATCTTGAAAGCATCGCCTCTCACGTAGGTAAAGGTACTAGCAAGACCCCCATATACGAATGAAACCATAGACATATCTCCGATGCTATGGAGGTATTAGAGGGCTATCTCTACAACCAACTTCGCCCAACCTCGTGCTTAACTCTGGTGTGAGCAGAGCATCCTGACGTCACTAATTACACAATGGATTTCACCACTCCTTGGTCATACACATATGTTTAGTTTAATAGCCTTGGAGAAGTTTACTCACAAAATCCTATTCCAATGCCCTATGTCCTATGCTTGTTTGTGTACCCTGAAAAATAAAATCATTTCTAATCAATTTTAATTAATCAACGTTACTTTTAATGGCTTTTGTTTACTCAAAAGATGTGGTCATGAAATTGATGATATTATGAATTAGCATATCAAAGAAATGAATATAATATAATGTTAAGTCCTAATCTTAAATTCTCAAAAGATGGTAAGATTTTCAAATGCAAATTTCAATGCATTTTCTACAATTTCAATATAATGCAATCTTTCCTCATGTGTCAAGATCAATACTAAGTAACCAAAAAAGAAAATGCCATAATGAAAAATGAGATTTTTTATTTTTTATTTTATTTTCGATATAAAGAAACGAAAATGCAAGGACTGGATAGAAGCTTGATATACAAAACCTACTGCAAGCAAAAAGAGACAAGTCAAGCAGGATACCAAGAAGTAAACACTCAAACCAAGATGCAAGGACAACCAATGAAAAATATGATAAGAAAGAATACCGCCCAAAAATCCAACAATAAGAAGGTTTCCTATCACTTTGTAAGCACTCAACAGTTAGGACAGAGACCCAAGAAGACTCAACAACCAACCAAAATCATCCAGCAAACACCAAACTTATCCAGTAAGCCTAAAAAGTTGATGTACGTGATTGTTTGAGAAAAACTCGCGTATGTACGCGCCTTATAGAAAGACATCTCGTGTATGTATGCGTCTGTCAAGGGAAAAAACATGTATATGTAGTAAAACACTGTCAGGGAAAGGATTAAGTCAAGAAACTCAGATGCAAAGTAAAAATAGGTTGTCAAGAAATCAAGCGACAAGGAAACTCAAGCTAACAGAGACCAAGTCAAGGAGAAAAACACTCCAAACCCCAAAACAAAAGATCATTCCCCAGTATGGTCGCCAATTATGTTGCGAGGAAAATATTTCTATAGCATGAGGTAAACCACAACAGATGGAATGACACACAGAAATAAACTTCAATCTCAAGTATACTATATAAATGAAATGCTAACAGGACAAGATCAAGAGCCTACCTCATCCGGACGTTCGATGGAAACCATCATTGAGCACGCAACTGAAATCTTTATACCCGCAACTTGTTCTCAACAACCAATATAAGAAAGCATGTGGTGATAATATATGATGTTAGCATATAAATTAGCATAATCCATTAACATACATGACAAATACACCCATGGAATAATAATTCAAATATTTGCAAGATATCAATTGGACGAGAAAAGAGTATTTCTATTAAAATAATCAACATAAGCATATATGTGACAAACTTCT
>ML785069.1:343547-389301 GCA_009831015.1 Picea engelmannii
GGGTCAACAAAACTCTGCTAGAAGGCAGAGAAACATGCAGGTCCCTCAAGGGACACCTTGAGAAAGAAAAAGAGTTTTTCAAAGCTATCCTTCAGTCATGAGCCACTTCATTGATTCTAAACTACCTTGTCTTGAAGAAGCAACAAGAGAAACAGGTATGGCAAGATGCCATAACAAAAGAACTTAAAGAATGATGTATAAAGATATTATTCAAAGAGACTAGAAGGGAAGTATGTGTTAAATTCCAAGTGGATCCATAAGAGCAAGCATGCAGCTGATGGAAGTGTCAAGAAATATAAAGCCAGATCTATAGCTAGAAGATTCTCACAATCAGAGGGAGTTGTCTATGATGAGACACTTGATCCAGTAATCCCGATACACTTCCATATGTACTACCATCCATGAGTTGAAAACTATATCAGATGGATGGATTCTTGATGAGCTTGGGTTTCAACAAGAGTGTTGTTGATCCAAACCTATATTATTACATTGTTGGTGATGAGAGCCTGATTTTGATGACTTATTCAGAAAGCCTTGTTGATGAATACAAGTAAGCCTTGACTTCTGATTTCAAGATGAAAGATCTGAGTATGATGCACTACTTCCTGAAAGAATGACAAAGAACCAATGAGATTTTCCTGAGCCAAGGAAAATATACAATGTGAATACTAAAGAAGTTTAGTATGACAAAATGCAAAAACACTGTGATGGATTTGAAGATAATGAATGATGATAATTCAGAAAACATTGATCCACAACTGATTGGATCATTGATGTATTTGGTTAAACACCAGACCTAATTCATGCTATGCAGTGAATATGCTTAGTCAATCCATGAGCCAGCCAAGACAGACTCACTGGATAACAGTAAAGAATATATTGAGATATACTCGAGGCACAGTTAGATATGGCATGAGATATGCCTCCAAGTGTGAAATTGAGTTTGCAGGGATATGCCTATACAGATTGAGCAGAGAATATAATGGACCGAAAGAACACATTCGGTTGTTGTCTTACCGTGAAGTTTTCCATGGTTTCCTGATGTAGAAAAAAACAAACTCTATGGCCTTGAGTACCACAGAAGCATAGTATTTAGCATCGAGTGTGTGAAGCAATGTGACTTCACAAGATTCTGACAGATTTACTTGATCATGAGATGGATTCTATGATGATAGCCAGATCTGTGTGTAAAGCTCATTGAGAACCCACTGTTTCATGATAGATAGAAACACGTTGAGATAAAATATATATGATACATGATGCCAAGGAAAATAGTACACATGCAGTACCTTCCTACACATGAGAAGATCGCAGATATCTTCACCAAATTAGCTTTGTGAAGAATATCTCCCTAGTTGAGAGGGAGTGTTGATGACTACAACCAAGACAAAGTTCAAAGTACATCAGTGTGAGACTTGGCATGATGAAGAATGCCTCCCTAGCTGAGAGGGAGTGTTGATGATTGTAGCTAGGTGAGACATTCTTCAGGACACAAACCTAAGAGAGAGAGCCTCTGAGAGGGGTGTGTGGTTCCTATCTGAGAAAGAGTTGGAACGTAGAGATGGCCTCCTCCATACAAAGATTTGAGAAGAACTCCAGATGATTCAACTGTGTAACACAGTGCGAAAGGAGATCTGCAGAGTTGGACATGCATGTGGCTGAGCACAAGGTGAACATGTGAATTCCCAAAGAGTTGGGTGCATTGTCATGAGACAGAGATGAAGATGATGTATTAGCCTCCTCTGAGCATAGATTTGATGATGAACTCCAGATGACTCTCCTATGTAATGTAATGGGAAAGAAGATCAGTTGAGTGGATGTGTCTGTGGATGAGCACAGGTGAATGTAATCCTAGTGGCTGAGCACTAGTGAGAGTGGTTCTTTTGTGTAATGCAGTGAGCCATAGATATGGACATCCCTATGGATGTGCCCCTAGTGGTTGAGCACTAGTGGGTGTATGAGATCCCTTGATATATTGTTCAAGAGTCAGACTTGCATGTAACCCTAATTTTAATGTAAAGGGTACAGGTTGGCCCTACCTTAATGTAATTGATAATTAATGTAAACGATAATTAATCTGGTTAATATTAATTATATTATGAGATAGAGAGGTCGGCCGTGTTGTGCCAATAGACACTTATGTTGACAGGTCAAGTCTAATATAAGTAAAGGTAAATTCCTCATTGAGGAATCATATATTTTGTGTGAGTTTGGAAATTTCAACAAGTACATCTTGGGAAAAGTGCGCACCTCTCTTGGGCACTAGTCTTCTAGGGTTTGCAAGCACCCTCTTGTGTGCTAGGTTTTCTTGGTGGTGAAGGTATTTCTCTTGAAGAATATAGCAAAGGATTTGGTTGGGTTTTCTTCCCCTGTTGAGAAGGGTTTCCCAGGATACTTCTTGTGTTCTTGTGCATGGTGTTTCTTCTTGTGATCTTGGTTGCTGCAACATAATAGGTTATGGTTTAAGTTAAATGATAAAAATGGAATGAACTTCATGCTTAACCTTACCTATTGAAAATTCAACAAGTTGGTATCAGAGCTTGTTCACAGAAAGTTTGGTGAATAGTTGGTGAACTCTTCACCACTATCTCGACAATAGTTGGTATCAAAGCATGTTCATTGCAAACTTTGAAGAAGGTTCGATGAATAATTGGTGAGATCCTCACTACTACTACAATGGTGATAGTGGTTTTGAGACACATTGTGAAGCTAGTTTGGGCGTAGACTTGGTGATTGATTCGGTAAGGTGGATTGACCTATCGTAAAAACAGTATGGGTGAATACTTGCTTGTTTTGAGGAGCATGTTGACACAATAGCAGGCGAGTGTTACGAGGAAAATCTCTCTATGGCATGGGGTAAACCACAATAGACGAAATGACGAGCATAAATCAACTCTAATCTCAAGTATGCTATATAAATGAAATGATAACAGGACAAGATCAAGATCCTACCTCATCTGGACGTTCGATGGAGACCACCATTGAGCACGCAACTCAAAGATTTATACCTGCAACTTGTCCTCAACAACCAAGATACACAAGCATATGGTGATAATATATGATGTTAGCATATAAATTATCATAATCCATTAACATACATGACAAATACACCCATGGAATAATAATTCAAATATTTGTAAGATATCAATTGGATGATAAAAGAGTATTTCTATTAAAATAATCAACAGAAGCATATATGTGACAAAATTTTGTATCGGAACACATCAGAACCGAGAAACTAAGTCCCTCCAGCTGGGCCTCCACCACTTCAATCCTCCACCAAAGGCAAGCTCATATAAAGGAGACAATGAGGCTCTCCATAAAAGAAGGAAGAGCTTGGGGGATGAACAATGTGTTCAAACTTTCAAGGATAAAGGGATGCAGACTCAATATGAAGTGAAATTTCTTCAGAGTATATTTGCTCTCAAAAGTTGAATTCTCTCCTCCTCCATGACTTGGATATGGCTCGATTTATAGCCTTCAAATGAAACTAAAGGGACAAATCAAAGCGTTTCCAATATATGGAAGGTCAAGGATCATAGATCTCATGACATGACATGGAAACCGGACATAATTTTTAATTTTGAGCACCAAACCCGATATACGCGGGTTGTAGTGGAGAAACCTATGTATATGCATGTAGTCTAACTAGTAGGGTGCATATATGTGGAAAAATATGATTTTTTGGCTCTGGAAGGTACAAAAGGGGACTACAAGTCTGCATAGGGAAATGGAAAGGCCATCCAAGCAAGTTGCATGGGGTGAAGAAAATTTTTCTATAACAGATGTCCTTTAATGTGTGAGGTCAGAGGAGTATCCGCGATGGCCGAAATACATTATAATTCCCATAAGTGGAGTAATGGGGACTCAGCTGGAAGTGTTAGTTGCTAGAGAGAATATTACAATCCATTATGACTTTGTACACATGGATGCCAATTTGAATTACACTATAGATCCATGTGGAAATATACCAAATAGTTGTTCATGGCCATGAATAGGAAATACAAAGTAGACACATGCCATAGGCTGTCATAGTCACGAACAAGGCCCAGTGGAAACCAATCTCAAAATCAATCTAAAGATATATGTATACAATGGAGTACAATCTGATCTCCCATGATCATTGAAGTCATATAGGTACTGGTCCAATGAAAGACATCAACAGAATAGGAATGTTGTTGCTATAAGTTAGAGGTATTCTACATTATCCGCCAAAGGTGCAATTCTACATTATGTGAATAGAGGATTTGATGTCGAACACAATGAGACTTTGTTTGATTACCATTCATTAAGGTATATCGTTAACAAACGCGAGACAACCTATCGATAATGAATTTAGGTATCAAGGCACCGAGTACATTCTTATAAGTGTGAATAAGGGTGTTGAGGTCGAACACTTAAAGAATCCATCGATCAGGAGACATTGATGTATTTCCAACTATCGATGGTGAGAGAACCTGCCACTAATGACTACAAGCCTCTAGGTACTCATAGAACTCTAGGCCTTGTTTCCGGAATAGATGAGTTGAAGTTGATGGTAGGATACCCACTGAAAGGAGAGCATTAAGGCATCTCTCATCAGTCATCATGAGGTACAAAGCAATAGCTTGATGATTAGGAGGAGCTCGAACGAATAGGATGTTCATGAACCAATGACCATGTGCATCTTTTGCATGCACCAGATGCAAGTAGTGCATGAAAAAGACCCTCTAAATAGTATTCAATAAGGAAGACTATCGAAAAAGGCAAGGAAACCACCAATAAGGCTAATGGAATCCAAGACACTGCACGAATCCCAATGTGTGAATAGATTTATTATCGTCAAACACAAGGGAAACCCCCCAGTCAGCGACCAATGAGGAGATGTCGACTGTTGGGTTCAAGGTTTCCTACCCATAATAAAAGTAGGACCAGGGTGCACGATACGACTACAACTTCATCTGACTATGAGACACACTTAGAGTATGGTCGACATGCAAAGTAAAGAGTTCTGAGAAATGACCGACACAGGCTTATAGACATCCTTTGAACAAGAACATGAGACATATGGATAAATCAAGTAGCATAGACTTGATGATGAAAATTCATGATGCAGGAGGCATCAACGAACTCTCCATAGGGACTGGAAGAATAACCAGTCGGAGGAGTAAACTCTAAGTAATGAGCTCAGCTTCCTAAGGTCATTATAAACCCAAACTTTGGATGGTAGTGCACTCAAAAGTTTGTGCTCTGTTCAAAGGTGACACAACTGTTGCCAATATGAGATAATATTATTTTCCCACCCGTCTTTTTTTGTTTTTGCATAGGCAAATAAATTCTATGATACAAGAGAGGAAATGAGTTTCGCGAGTAAGCAACTATCTCTAAACAGTGGAACATACATATGCTCAATGCAAGGAAGTGCATGTGGGGCATGGACACTCGGGGGAATGTTTCCTCTTAGGGTATAGGGTGTCAAGCTGAAAAGGATATAAACAAGGGTCTGCTTCATTGGTGATACAAATTTATGAAGTAATAGGATTATAATGAGAAAGCAGGAATCGATAGTAGGATCAATACTGCAAGTAAGATAATGGAATGCAGTTACAACTTAACTCCAAAGAATGTCCTTTTTCATAGATTTAGTCCCCTAGGCCCAAAAAAGTATAAAATAATTCCCAGGAGAACTCTTCTAGCCAATGTTGACTAGAGTGTTCCTTTTTTGTAATTAGTATACTTGGTCCGAAAAAAGGGTTAAACTTACACAAAATAGACATCCTTTCAAATCCATTTAACAAGTGTGAAAGAGACAAGTTCACTCAGAAATATTTTCTCTTTTTAAGAGAGTCAGAAAAGAGATTAAACAAGACTCGGGGGTGTTGTTCTAAGCATCATATCATGGGTAAGGCCAGGGCTCCCATGAAAAACTTATGTCGAAAGTCAACAACTCACAGGTAGCTGACACAAGCTTAAGAGAACCTAAAACTTTCCAAGCCGAGGAGGATAAAATACTTGCAGAGGATTCTTCATTTACAATATAATTCCAATCAAAGGAAACCATCCTAGGACTTGGAGGGAGCATAGTCAGAGAGAGTGGAATGCTCCCTTGTTGAGAAGGTATAGGACTAAAAATGCAAAGGACATGGTTGAAAGACGCATCACCCCCCAAAAGAAGAGTGGGATTGATCGAAGATTGCATTGGCAATGTCACTTCCTTAGACTTGTCACTCTCCAAGAGAAGAGTGGGATCGATTGAAGATTTCATCATCATGACCAATTCTTCAACCATTGGTTGAATAGGATGTGATACAACATGGTCTAGAGATGCATCACCCCCAAAAACAAGAGTGGTGTCAGCCTAAGATTGCATCGACATGACCGTTCGTTGAACAGGATGCGATAAAACATGTTCAAGATACGCATCACCCTCCAAAAGAAGAGTGGTGTCAGCCGAAGATTGCATCGGCATGACCGATGTATCAACCAAAGAAGGATTAGAATGTTGGGAAACCAAAGATGACTCAAAACCTGAAGGTATATCAAACAAGGACTATGCTTCTTATACCACAACAGTAGCAGGGCACAGACGAGTTAGTTGACCTCCTTTGCAAAGCATACAAAGGAACTTGGGCTTACGTCCTGTGCATCTAGGCTTCTCAATCATATCAATGCCCCCATCATGACTTGCAGTGGTTCATGACATGCTCCGAGCATGACTTGCAGAGTCTAGTAGAATATCTTCAACATGACTTGCAGAGGTTGTTGACGAATCCCCAACATGAATAGTAGAGGTTGGTGATGAATCCCCAACATTACTAGTAGAGGTTGGTGATGTATGTGCAGTGTGACTAGCAGTGACTATATTTGTGCCCCCAACATGACTTGTAGTAGCTGGTTGCATGTCTTCAACATGACTTATAGAGGTTGTTGACATATCTCCAACATGACTAGCAGAGGTTGGTGATATAATGCCAGTATGACTTGCAGTGTATGGACTTATGCTCACAAAATGACTTGCAATGGCTGGTTGCGGAATTTGAGACCAAGGTTCTGGGAAATACTAATTTTGAGAGATTGCAGGCCAGGAAGGGTTCTGGTATACACCATGGCCCTGTCTGGAAGGATGGTATCCTCCTCCAAATTGATTCATAAAGGGTTGTAAGGGCACCATCACCGAGGAAGCTGCTTGCGAAGAGAAAGCGACATGACAAGGGTTACTCAGGTGAGGATATATGTTTCCCTTAGATGAAAGTACTCCGTGAAGGGGGTTTCCAATACTATAAAATTGACTCCACTTGGATGAAACACCAAAGGATAGAAGGAGGTCCGCCATGAGAAAAGCATTTGTAAGAATCGGCATAGCGGAAGAAGGATAGATGGACGGGATGTAATAAGTAGAAGGACCACCCATTTGAGCACTCAATTCGAGAAAAGTGAAGCTAGGATTGGGTCCATAGGAAGGAGGATTCTAACCTCCAACCATGAGATTTGGTTAAGGGATATGACCCCCACCAAACGAAAAGGGAGAATAAGGAGGCATCATTCCCCCAAACCCAAAACTAGGATTCACATAAGTCGAAGAAATAGAGGATGGCGAGTGTGAAGACATGTCTGGCATACCAAAAAAAGGATTAGAGGCCCAAGGTATTAGTTGAGTATCATGATTCGGCGTACCACTCGAAAATACAAAAGGATTCATCCCCATAGAATGAGAAAAGACCATGGGTTGGGTAGCGCTAACTGAGGGAGTCACGAGGGCTCCACTAACCATAGAAATGAAAACTCACAACCCAATACATAATCCTAAGGCCAACTAATAATCAGAGAGCACACCAAAGTAAATAAAAAAAGCCAATGCACATAAATAGGATATAGTGGCTAAAAAGGGGCCTCCCTCACTAGAGTAGGTATGTCTCACCCAAGAGGGGCCTGAGACTCCCTTCAAAAGATTGGAGGTATCAGATTCAGTTATAAGAGCCCTTGTGGGATTAACAATGCAGTCGATCAGATCCCCCCGGAGAGGTAATCCTCCATAAAGGTTGTGTGTTGCCCGACCCTTATCTGAATCAGGGTACCTATAGAATAACCCTTGCATGTAACCTATGTGGCTACATATGTCAAACAACTAGAGCCACCACAATATAACCAATGCACAGGAAAACAGTCATAAGTCTGGTCCATCATATGGGTAGGGTAACAAATCCTGAAATCTTGAAAGCATCGCCTCTCACGTAGGTAAAGGTACTAGCAAGACCCCCATATACGAATGAAACCATAGACATATCTCCGATGCTATGGAGGTATTAGAGGGCTATCTCTACAACCAACTTCGCCCAACCTCGTGCTTAACTCTGGTGTGAGCAGAGCATCCTGACGTCACTAATTACACAATGGATTTCACCACTCCTTGGTCATACACATATGTTTAGTTTAATAGCCTTGGAGAAGTTTACTCACAAAATCCTATTCCAATGCCCTATGTCCTATGCTTGTTTGTGTACCCTGAAAAATAAAATCATTTCTAATCAATTTTAATTAATCAACGTTACTTTTAATGGCTTTTGTTTACTCAAAAGATGTGGTCATGAAATTGATGATATTATGAATTAGCATATCAAAGAAATGAATATAATATAATGTTAAGTCCTAATCTTAAATTCTCAAAAGATGGTAAGATTTTCAAATGCAAATTTCAATGCATTTTCTACAATTTCAATATAATGCAATCTTTCCTCATGTGTCAAGATCAATACTAAGTAACCAAAAAAGAAAATGCCATAATGAAAAATGAGATTTTTTATTTTTTATTTTATTTTCGATATAAAGAAACGAAAATGCAAGGACTGGATAGAAGCTTGATATACAAAACCTACTGCAAGCAAAAAGAGACAAGTCAAGCAGGATACCAAGAAGTAAACACTCAAACCAAGATGCAAGGACAACCAATGAAAAATATGATAAGAAAGAATACCGCCCAAAAATCCAACAATAAGAAGGTTTCCTATCACTTTGTAAGCACTCAACAGTTAGGACAGAGACCCAAGAAGACTCAACAACCAACCAAAATCATCCAGCAAACACCAAACTTATCCAGTAAGCCTAAAAAGTTGATGTACGTGATTGTTTGAGAAAAACTCGCGTATGTACGCGCCTTATAGAAAGACATCTCGTGTATGTATGCGTCTGTCAAGGGAAAAAACATGTATATGTAGTAAAACACTGTCAGGGAAAGGATTAAGTCAAGAAACTCAGATGCAAAGTAAAAATAGGTTGTCAAGAAATCAAGCGACAAGGAAACTCAAGCTAACAGAGACCAAGTCAAGGAGAAAAACACTCCAAACCCCAAAACAAAAGATCATTCCCCAGTATGGTCGCCAATTATGTTGCGAGGAAAATATTTCTATAGCATGAGGTAAACCACAACAGATGGAATGACACACAGAAATAAACTTCAATCTCAAGTATACTATATAAATGAAATGCTAACAGGACAAGATCAAGAGCCTACCTCATCCGGACGTTCGATGGAAACCATCATTGAGCACGCAACTGAAATCTTTATACCCGCAACTTGTTCTCAACAACCAATATAAGAAAGCATGTGGTGATAATATATGATGTTAGCATATAAATTAGCATAATCCATTAACATACATGACAAATACACCCATGGAATAATAATTCAAATATTTGCAAGATATCAATTGGACGAGAAAAGAGTATTTCTATTAAAATAATCAACATAAGCATATATGTGACAAACTTCTGTACCGGTACACATCAGAACCGAGAAACTAAATCCCTCCAACTGGGCCTCCACCAAAGGCAAGTTCATATAAAGGAGACATTGAGGTTCTCCATTAAAGAAGGAAGAGCTTGGGGGTTGAACAATCTGTCATACTTTCAAGGATAAAGGGATGCAGACTCAATATGAAGTGAAATTTATCTAGAGTATCTTTTCTCTCAAAAGTTGAATTCTCTCCTCCTCCATGGCTTGGATATGGCTCGATTTATAGCCTTCAAATGGAAATGAAGGGCCGAGTCGGAGAATTTCCAGTATATGGAAGGTCAAGGATCATGGATCTCGTGATGTGACATGGAAACTTGACACAATTTTTATTTTTGAGCACCAAACCTGATGTATGTGGGTTGTAGTGGAGAAACATGTCTATACGCATGATGTCTACCTGGTAGGGCACGTATATGTGGAAAAATATGTTTTTTTGGCTCTGGAAGGTACAAAAGGGGACTTCAAGTCTGCATAGGGAAATGGAAAGGCCATCCAAGCGAGTTGCATGGGGTGAGGAAAAATTTTCTATAACAGTGAGAAAGCGAGGAAAGTTTCTTGGCATGATAACTAGTCATCGATAGGTTCATGGTGGACTATATTGTGAAGAGGTTTTTGTGAAAATAGTTCCTTAGAACAATTTTGCAGCACTAAGACAAGGGTGTATGGATTTGGAGTTGTGGGCTTGATTGATTTAGTGACGAAACAGGTTGGTAGTTCTGGTGGGTTGGTAGTGAACTTGGGATGCAACAGTTTTTCAAATGAAGAGTTGTCATCATAATGGAACAACCATATTTTTTGTGTAGCGAACCATAGCAAGTGCAACCACTATATATACTTTGGCATATAATTCAGCCAAGTTGATGGTCATGCTAATTGGTGCACATCGCAGGTTGATGACTTTGAGTTCATGACACTTTCATCCATAGGCTAGGAGTAACATTGGAGGAAGAAGTGGTTGTACGGTGAGCATGTTCAAGAGGCAGTTGATCCAAGGTTATATGGATTGGACACCTTGGAAAAAGGCAGTGGATGAGGACGTGTTGTGGATGAAAAGTCATGGTTGGCCTAAGGAGTAGGAAAAGTGTCCCCTATGACTTGAGGATTAAGGTCATCTAGGTGGAGAATCGCATAGAACAGAAGAGCACAAGGTCTGGTTGAAGTTGTCATGGAGAGTTGAATGCACCACCAGAAACCAATATTCACCATGGTCCATGGACATGATGATTTTCTCAATGGCATGATAGTGTGGACTAGATCACACAATCGATTGACAAAGTTGAATGCAGAAAATTCGTAGGGAGGACGAGTTGCAGGTTGCACAGTATGGTGAGACAAGTCGTTTAATGGAGTTAGACGAAAGGACGAGATGAGTCACACAACAAAGAAACGAACAATTGTCTCAAACATTGGGAAAATATGAAGATCTTGGAGATTGGGGTGGGAAAGTCAATGTAGGATGAACCAACCAAGTGCATGATGAGTTCATGACTTGAGGCGATTTCAAGTGAAAATTGCATAGTTGGGTTGGTGGTTTGACCCATGGAAGGTATCCTGGACACACTTCACCGGGTTGACCTTGCACCAAGCCACATGGAGTTGGAATAGATTAGATTGTTGGTGGGATAATACACTTCATTGTACAAACCAAAGTTATTTTCGGTTGAGTCATGGAAGACTCCATGAAGGACTGAACCACAACATGGGATGATTTGGGCAGCGACAAAAGTGTGGATTTGGCCTTGGTGTGGAGATAACCAAGAATAGTAGAGAAAGAATGGTGGAGGTGTGCAAGATGGGCAGACAATAGTTTGGCTTGCACAAGTTGGATCGATGAACTTAGGCACCAGTGATTGGTATGAATTCGTGTGGAGATTAACTGTAAGGTACCATATGTAATATAATATGCAGAAACATGAATATTCAATAGATATCAATGAAACAACACAATATTGAGAAGAGAAACACCAAAAATGATACCTTTATTCAGAGAAATCAATGTTCGCTTGCATCTTTGAGGGGGCAACCTCTAGTAGAGCAGAGCTCTATTACAATAATTCTCACGACCAAGTTTCTCATGCCTCCTACTCATATTTATACTAATTCTATCTTCTAAAGAACATTCTATAGGAATATCTTTCTAGAAGTGAAAGCTTCTATCAGGTCTTCTTACATTGACATGTTCACATTTATTAAATAGGCCTTATTAAATAATGTCATCCTTTATTACATGGAAAACATATTATTCTACCTACTTGAGGGGTTAGGGAGGTTAGTGTTACGAGGAAAATCTCTCTATTGCTAGGGGAAAACGAGAACAGACGGAACGACACCCAGAAATCAACTCTAATCTCAAGTATTCTATATAAATGAAATGCTAAGAAGAAAAGGCTAAGAGCCTACCTTGTTCATACATTTGAAGAAGACCACCGTTGAGCACGTGACCAAAAAATTTATACCTGCAACTTATCCTCAACAACCAAGATACACAAGCATATGGTGATAATATATTATGTCAACATATAAATTAGTATAATCCATTAACATACATGACAAATATGCCCATGGAAAGTAATTCAAATATTTGCAAGATATCAATTGGACAAGAAAAGAGTATTTCTATTAAAGTAATCAACAAAAGTGCATAGGTGACAAACTTATGTAATGACACATATCAGAACCAAGAAACTAAGTCCCTCTAGCTGGGCCTCCACCATTTCAATCCTCTGCAAAGGCAAGATCATATATAGGAGTCAATGAGGTTCTCCATCACAAAGTAGGAAGAGCTTGGGGGATGAATAGAAGAAGTTCATACTTTCAAGGACAAAAGGATGCAAAATCAATATGAAGTGAAATTTCTCCAGAGTGTCTTTGCTCTCAATGTTGAATTGTTTTTTAGGCTTGGATATGGCTCAATTTATAGCCTCCAAATGGAACTCAAGGGCTGAGTCAGAGCGTTTCCAGTATAGGGAAGGTCAAGGATCATGGATCTCGTGACATGGCATGGAAACCCAATATAATTTTTAATTTTTGAGCACCAAACCCAATGTACGAGGGTTGTAGTGGAGCAACTTGTGTATACACTTGTTGTATAACTGATAGGGTGTGTATATGTACAAAAATGTGCATTTTTGGCTCTGGAGTGAACAAAAAGGGACTTCAAGTCTGTAGAGGAAAATGGAAGGACATCCAAGCAAGATGCATGGAGTGAGGCAAAATTTGTTGTAACATATGCCCCCTAATGTGTGAGGTTAGAGGACTATCTGTGATGGCTGAAATATATTATAATTCCCAGAAATTGAGTAATGAAGACTCAACTTGAAGTACTACTTACTCATGAGAATAGTACATTCCATAATGACTTTGTACACATGGCTAGCAATCTGAGTTACAATGTAGATCCATGTGGATATATATCAAAGAGTTTTTCATGGCCATGAATAGGCAATACAAAGTGGACATATGCCATAGGATGTCATAGTCATAAACAAGACACAGTGGAGTCCAATCTCAAAATCAATTGAAGATATATGTATACAATGGAGTACAATCTGATCTCCATGATCACTAAAGTCATATAGGTATGGTCCAATGAAATACAACAACATATAAGGGATGTTGCTACTGTAAGCTGTAGGTCTTCTACACTATTCAGCGAAGGTGCAAGTCTACATTATGTGAATAGAGGATTTGAGGTCGAACATAATGAGACTCCATTTGATTACCGATCATTAAGGTATACTGTTAAAAAATGTGAGACAACCCACCGATAATGAAAGTAGGTGTCAAGGCACCGAGTACATTCCGCAAGTGTGAATAAGGGTGTTGAGGTCGAACACTTGAAGAATCCATCGATTAGGATACATTGATGTATTCCCAACTGTTGTTGGAGGGAGAACCTGTCACTGATGAATGCAAGCCTCTAGGTACTCATAGGGATCTAGGTATCTCTTCCAGAATAGATGAGATGAAGTCGATGGAAGGAGACTCGCTGGAAGGAGAGAATTAAGGCATCTCTCATCATCCAACATGAGGTACAAAGCAATAGCTTGATTATTAGGAGGATCTCAGACGAATAGGATTTTCATGAACCAACAACCATGTGCATCCCTTGCATACACCAAATGAAAGTAGTGCATGAAAGAGACCCTCTTAATAGAAACTAATAAGGAAAATTGTCGACAAAGGCGAGGAAACCACCCATAAGTCTAATGGAATCCAAGACACTGCATGAATCCCAATGTGTGAATATATTTCTTGCCGTTGAACATGAGGGAAACCCCCCAGTTAGAGACCAATCAGGAAATGTCATCTGTTAGATTCAAGGTTACCTACCAATGATGAAATTAGGCCCATGGTGTAAGGTAGGACAACAAATTCATGTGATTATGAGATACATTAAGGCTATGGCCAACATGCAAAGTCAAGAGTTATGAGAAATGGCCAACACAGGATTTTAAACTTCCTTTGAACAAGATCATGAGACATATGGATAACTCAGGCAACATAGACTTGATAATGATCATTGATAAAATTTTGTGACGCAGGAGGCATTAACAAACTCTCCATAGGGACTGGAAGAATAACCCATTGGAGGAGTAAACTCTAAGTAACGATCTCAACTTCCTAGGGTCATGCTAAACCCAAACTTTGAATGAAAATGGACTCAAAATTTTGTGTTATGTTCAAATGCGACACGACTGCTGCCGATAAGAGATAATATTCTTTTCCCGCCCATCTTTTTTTGGTTTTCATAGGCCAAGAAATGCTATGATACAGGAGAGGAAACAAGTGTCGCAAGTAAGCAACTAGTTCCAAGAAGTGAAACATACCTATGCTTAATGCAAGGAATTTCATGCGGGGTTTGGACATTCGAGGGGATGTTTCCTCTACAAGTAAAGGGTGTCAAGATGCAAAGGATATGTGGAAGGCATTGCTTGGCTAGTTATGCAAATTGTTGAGGAAAGAGGCTTATAACGATAAAGCAGGAACCGGAAATAGGCTCAACAATGCAAGCAGGATGATGGAATGCAATTACAACTTAACTCAACAATGTCCTTTTTCGTAGATTTAGTCCCCTAGGCCCAAAAAAGTATAAAATAATACCTAGGAGAACTCTTATAGCCAATGGTGACTAGAGTATTCATTTTTCGTAATTAATCTACTTGGTCTGAAAAAGAATTAAATTTATACCAACTAAACGTCCTTTCAAAACCTGTTAACAAGTGTGAAAGAGATAATTTCACTCGGCAATTTTTTCATTTTTTCGGGAGTCGGAAAAGAGCTTAACCAAGACTTAGGGGGAGTCCCATAGGTAATGGTCAGAATGCTTGTGAGTAAGAAAATGGGGTTCAAACGCAAAGTCATATTGGGACTATAAGGAACTCACGGTCCTATGGAATAACTTCTGCATGGGCACTAAATGACACAAAGGTTCTAACTAGGGAACCCATGTTTGGTAAGTCTCTACCACTTAATAACAACACTTCTAGTAGCAGTGAGAATGTTTTGTGTTGTTAAGAAATGGGTTCATACCTAGGGTGTATGGATCAAGGTTATAAGACGATGCAAGAATGCAAAGTGGAATGAAAACCTATTATATATGACAATGAAATAATATACAGGTCGGAGGCATGAACGGGCGGTATGATGCTAGAAATCCGTAAAAAATCCTGGACCAAAACACTAAAAACCAAGTCTTTCCACTGCACAATTAGTCCATAAGTCCAAAAATAGAAAAGAATGGGGTTAAACTATAAAAAGTGGGCAAAAATATTCCTTTAATAGTAAAAATAAGAAATTTGACCATACCATTTGAGTTTTTCACCCACATAGTGCTTTTAGGCCATTTTACCCACGATCTTCCCGTGGCGATTGCAGGAGCTATGATGAACAGAATCAACAACAGTCTGGACCAAGTAAGTACCCATCCCATTTACTTCCATTTCAATGGTTTACATTTAAGTTTTAGTCTTCATTTTTTGAGTATTAGAGGATGTTACATGGAAACTAGGGTGTACACGGGTGATAGATCATCATGTGACGTATACGACCCCATATATGTGGGAAAAGAAAAGCCTGCATGCGTATATGAAGACCTATATGAAACTTTCATAATTTTATCCCGCATACAAGTCCGTGAACAAGTTATTTAAAGGGTTTAACTCAAAAAATGAATTTTCCTTTGTAGGATGGTTATTGAATGGATGGAAAGGGAGTATGAGGAGATAAATGCAGTAGTGGGAAGAGACGCAAGGGCCTAACAAGATTTGAAATGATGTGGCCTTCATAAATTTTGGGTTCTCAAATGAATGAGGGCTCAGGTGAGGTTACTCCAGTTACTAGTAAACTATTGGGATCCGGAGATAGAGTCTTTCAATCTCGATGGGAAACCATTGAGGATTGAAGTGGATGACATATACTTTATCAAGGGTGAGGTGGTGAATCTCAATGCCTGAGGGGATGGAAGTTGTATGACTATGGAGGAGTACATTTACACCCACTGTGTTGCAGGCACAAATAAAGTAGGGAGCCAACTCCCTATTAGGGCGATTGAGAACCTGATTCTAAAGATCATTATTCTTGTACTCACATGGATTTCAGGGTAGGCCTCATTGTACTAGGCATTAAGGACACTCATGTTCTATGTGGTGGATTGTTTAAGACCCATTGTTTATGACTATTGTACCTCACTTCTAGCTAACATGAAGAGACAATTGACGAATTGGAAATAAGGGTGAATGAGGAATTTCATATTTGCATCCATACTTTGTTGTTTTTTCTTTGAGAGGGTTCTAGGATTCAGCCCTAGAGTAGAGATTACTCCACATGGACTGTGCGATCCAACCATGTCACGGTGGACCAACATGATGAGGCGGCTAGGAGGTTGTAGGGTGCCAACCCCTTGCAATGATGAGTTCTTTTTCTTGTGGCACTGATAGGTTATAGCCATTGATGACTATCCTTATGGAGGGATCGACTATAGAGGGGACCCTGACATGCCATTTCCACCAAGTTTCTCCTATGGTGATATTGGTAAGAAACGATTTTTATATATTTCATTTTTTGTGTTTTCCAATTTTGATAAAGGAAAAATAAAAACGTAAATATTTTTTTATGGTGTCAAGTATTAACAATTTCTTTGTTACGCAGATGTAGGTCCGCGATGACCATAGGGATTCCCACGACATCGGTGAAGAGGGCGAGGAGATGATCTAGTAAGCGGGGACACCGAGAGAGTGCTACATAATATACAAGGGAACCTGTCTCGATTGATGCATAAGATTCCTATGGTTCAAGTGGAGGATCTGCTAAAGGTGATGCAGTGACAGGTAGTTGGTGTACCCTGTGAGTGGGTGCAACTCTTCCAACATCTTGCAAATGCCATATTTTGATATCATGATACACATATAACACCATAGGCATATATGCCATGGTCATGCTATGTAATGACCAGATGTATTTTGAGGGTGTGAGCCCCATTTTCTGCTATGACACCATATTTTTTGGGCTTGAAAGGATGAAATATATATAAAAAAATTGGTCTTCATCTTTACTTATATATTTTACAATGTATAAATGTATGAATGTGTTTTCTTTACTTAGTTATGTGACAAATTGAAATCTAAAATGTAATTAGCATATGCATTAGATACTTGATTAGAACTTCTAGTGATGTGATTATAAGGAAATCAAAGTATCGTTCCAAAAGTCGTACCCGTAGGAATCATCAGAGTAGAGTAGGATCTCTCACATGGTAACTACCATTCAAATGACATATGACTAACTGGGAGTCCAGGCTAAATTCTAAAGATTGGACACCATGTGAAATGGCGTCGTGTAATAACTATATAATGATGCTATATTGGGCCACATTATTCATTGATGGCTCTAGACAAACACCACCTGAAGACACCAGTTGGCCCTCAGGTGAGTAAATGACCCAAGCGATGGAAGCCATGTTCCATGTATGAATACTGGCACCATCCATGAATCCTAAGTAAATAAAAGATTTTGTTGATATCTTCCAACCAAGGAGAAAACTCAATAAGAAAGTCAATGACATAAAGAAAAGATAAAGAGGTATATAGATTAAGATACACTAGTATACAAAGGTCATGCTCGAGTTTGAGGGCTCAGGCATAATACCTTTTAAGGTAGAGCCCACTTCTAGGCTCATCCAAAATATTCTCCTCATAATATTCTAATTCACATGCTCCTTTCTCTAAGACACATTGCATGATATAAGGACCGTGCCACATGGGGTCAAAATTACCTGCCCCTAGTGGTTCTTTGGCTTGGTCATAAAGGAGAAACAAGTCACCCTCAACATACTGTTGAGGGCAGACAGACTTATCGCATTGGACCTTAACACGTTGTTTATTCACTTAGATATCCTTAGAGGTGTCTTGACACTACTCATCGAGGTGCTACAGGTGCACGAGGCATTATTCAAGATCAGATGTGTCAGGTAGGATCTCAATTGCCAATTTAAGGGAAGGGGTTTCACATTCAATCGGAAGAATCAACTCCATGCCATGTACTAACTGAAAAGGAGAGAAACCATTGGAAGTCTTGACCATGGTTTGGTATGCCCAAAGTGCAGGGTAAAGCATCACATGCCAGTCATATTTACTTTGGCTCACATTTTTTTGCAAAATGGTCCTGAGAGATTTATTCACTGCCTCTACTTGTCCATTTGCCCAGGGATAATAAGGGGAAGAATGACCATATTTAAACCCCAATTTTGATGCTAAATATTTCATCATTTCATTCTAAAAGTGACTTCCATGATCAGTGACAATCTCTTTTGGGATTTTGAACCAGGCGATAATCTTGTTGAACATGAAGAATATTGCAATCTTACCATCGTATTTAATGGTAGGCATGGCCTCTTCCCATTTAGTAGAATAATCCACATCCATGACAATATGTTGGTGCCCCTCAGCCGAGGTTGGGTTTCAGTCCATAAAATCCACCCCCCACTTGGTGAAGGGACTGACGGTGATGACTAGGTGAAGAGGGGTTGGGTGTGAGCACATTTTCCTAGCAGACACCTGGCAACGATGACACTTTTTTACCGCTTCAACGCAATCCTTAAAAATTGACAGCCAAAAATAATCGACTCACAATATATTTTGGGTTGTTGCAAGCCCAGATAAATGACCACCACATGCCCCACTATGACAATCATTGAGAATAGCTTCAACTTCCTCATGAGTCAAGAAATGACATAATATATTATCCACCCCTCGAGGATACAAAGTGTTGCCGATAATAAGGTAGTTCTTAGCCTAGTGACGTATACATTGTCGATCATCTCTCGAAAAATGTTGGGGTAGCTTCAAGGTTTGAAGGTAGATAAAAATGTCTCCATACCAGGGGTCTGAATATGAGATAAGGAAAATATGTTCATCCGCAAATGAATCGTCATAAAAAATGTCCTCATTTATTTGAGGGAAGTCCGACATCAATTCAGAAAAAACTAGCGATTTCTTAGATTTCGAGGAAGCAAAATTGAGATCAAATTCTTGCAAAATAAAAATCCACTTATTGTATTTCCCCCCTATGATATCCCTAGTAAGGACATATTGAAATGGATTGATATGCTTAACTACATTAGTTTTGCACAGTAATATATAATGTTGTAATCTTTGAACCACATGTACAACGTCCAAGTCCAACTTCTCTACGTGAGAGTATTTAAGTTCAAGACCAACCAGGTTTCGAATGAGATAGTAAATAATGTGCTCATGGATCTCATTGACCTCCTGAACTAGTACCATTGAAACCGTCCCTTTGAACGTGGCGATATAAATCAAATAATCTCTATTGTAGTTTGGAGGCTTAAACAGAGGTGTCGATACCAATACTTTATTTAGAGCATCAAAGGATTCATGGGCTCGCTCATCCCATATAAACAGAGTGCCCTTCTTCAAAATACACATGAAACCTTTAGTTAAATTAGCATATTTCACTATGAAATGACACAGGAAGTTAGCCTTCCCCTATAAACCTTGAAGTTGTCAAATGTTGTGCGGGGGACACAATCGAAGTATTACCTCAACCTTCATAGGATCCACCATGATCCCATGCTTAGACACTATGAATCCTAAAATATGACCAGACCTAATGAAAAAGATGCACTTGTGAGGATTCAATCAAATGCGATAATAACGACATCTCTCAAATACTAGTCGAAGGTGATTTGAGTGATCTACCCTCTTGCGAGAGTGAGTAGCGAGATAATCTAGGTAAGCTTCGATGATATGATCATGAAATGCAAAGGTCATGGCACATTAGAAGGTCGCTCTAGTGTTTTTAAGGCCGAAAGGCAGTTTTCGGTATGTAAAGGTACCCCAAGGAAAAATAAATTTTGTCTTGTGTTGATCCCCAGGTTTGATCTGAATTTGATTATACCCTAAAAATACGTTCATAACAGAAAAGACTTCGCTTCCTACACACTTGTCAAGAATATGGTCAATGAAAGGAGTGGGGAAGTTATCTTTAGGACAAGCCTTGTTTAGGTCTCTAAAATCCATACACACACAAACGATTCCTTGCTTTTTATCTATGGGAATAGGATTGGACACACATTCGGTCAAGGGAACCGGGTAGATGAAACCAACATTAAGTAGCTTCTCTACGTTTTCCTTAATAGCGGGGGCCTTCCTAGGATTAATAGCTCTAAGACATTGCCGAACATGTTTAGCATTCATATAGGTTTTGAATTCATGTTCGATAATGTTGGGGTCGATCCTTGGCATCTCTTCATATGACCAAGTGAATACATTTGGAATTCCTTGAAGAGATCGGTGTAGATCTGAATTTCTTCAGGCAAACAATTTGCACCGATATATACGTTCTCAATTTTACCAAGGGTACGAGAGATGTTGATCGCGACGATAGGAGAAATATTCGCCATGTTTCCTTCGGCATAAATGCCATGCATATCTAATGGAACCACGACATGACCGACCATCTCACTCAACGTAGATCTAAATTCATCCCGTTCAATCTTAACAAGCTCCAGGAGAAAATAGGATCGATGATGCATATCGTCCCAAGGCCTATCAAGACTATACATGGCCTCTAAGATGGCTTCATATGAAGGTAAAGTATCATCGAGGCAATAATGTGAACAATATGATTGAGCAGCCTAGAAGGGCTCTAAAAATGGATCCACATCCTCCTTCCGCGAGGAGGAAGGATCTAGTTCAACAATAACGTCTAGAATAGACTTATACACAACTTTTGCTGCTGACAATGGCATTTCCATCCCAATTTGCAACTGAACTTCATACAACGTAGTCGGGGAAGGTAGGGTACAAGGGTCATTGAAAAACGAACTATGGAAAGGAACGAACCTCATCGATGACAAAGAATCACTGGAAATGGCATGAATATGGTGAATTGGTGCCATGAAATCAAAACTACCCATTAAGGAGGAATACATCCTCACACCAACATCCTCAGTTGCCTACTGAGAATTATCAATCATAGGGACTAAATGTCCAACCGATGCACTAGGACTAGTGTGCGCAAAGGAAAATTGATCAATCGTCATTATCTTCCCTTCGTGAGGAAAACATATAGTGTATAAAACTGACGACACAACAATTTTCATGGAATAAGTCCAATTACGCCCTAGTAGTAAATTGTAGTCGATAGGTGCATCAACCACCTCAACGTCAACCTTGATAGTCTTTCCACCTAAATGGACCGGGAAAGTGGGAAGGATCCCATGGGGTCAAAATGAACGCCCATCAATGCATTCAACATAGTCATAGATTGAGATAGGGTCAGAGAGCCAATGGCTTTACAACATGTTAGGAACATCACACACATCGCGACACCTTCATCAATTACAATATGTTTGATTGTAATTTTTGTGTACTCCACATGGATTTGAAAGGCCACATGGTAAAGTAAGTGAGGCTTAATATATGTGACATCAAACTTGATAACCTTTGAGACACAGGGGTATAGAGCTCCTAATGTAGATAACAAGGCATTGCTCTGTGAAGGACATGTCTGAAGCACCTCCAAAGTTGACATTGCACATGGCATTTGGCCCAAATATTCGACAATTGAATATTTTTTGGTGGATCTGGCATTAGGATTGTGGGCATAGTGCTTTAGTACTCCTTTTGGAATACGGGGTAGAGTTTTCATCTTATCAATCTACAAGGGTGTTTCTGGAGGAGGAGGAGGCTCTGGACTCTGTGAAGAACCATAATCATGAGATCAAGTGGCTACATCAATATGAGACTTAACCATATTGACGCATTGATGCTCACCTTCATGTGCTGAGGGGTTTTGACTCCCACTCGACGCTTTTCTAGTGGTGGAGGTCCCTGAGGCCATATGTTGATTCTGTGGAAATGGGTTTGTCAGCATAGCGGGTGTTTGTGATAAGAGCCTTGAGGCTTCCTTGATTTTGGGGCACAAGTGGGTAAGGTGATCATTTTTACAAATTTTACAAGGAAACTTCACCTTCCGATTCTCTTTCTTTCCCTCACCAGCATTATTATTCGATTTATCATTATTATTGTCGTCCTTGGCTTTATTATTGTTTTTCCCACCCTTACGATTATTACCTCGTCATTTATTCTTAGTCCCTCTTGGTTGTTGGTTACCATTTGGGTTAGATTACAACTATACAGAATGCACATCCGTCGACTGGGTGGTGGTGGAGGACGAAGCCGAAACCTGTCTTGCTACAGGTTGGCTTAGAGAAAAATATTTCAACTAGTTCATCACCAATTTTGTAGTCTTAGAAATTGTGGAGCCTGTGATTCCATCGGCATGAGGCCCGAGATTTTTTCTAGGATCGTAGTTTGACCGCGATGTGTCGAGGATAATTTCATAAAGAATCCCAGATTGAGCATATATAAGGTCCAATTGTTGGGCTTTGAATATTTCTTCTTCCTCGGATGTTACTATGGATATATAAAAATCCTTTGAAATATAAGGCAACAAAGACTTAAGGAGCCATTCCAACAGGAATTATCTTGGTTTACGTGGATGTACAAGTTTAAAGGTTATCCCACATGAAATCTCCCAACTTACTTCATTAAGCACACTCGACGTACAAGGAGTTGAATTAAGTGTGGAAGAAGACTCAGAAGCAAGAATTTGGAGCTTGAAGGGGTTGAGAAATCTGAGGATGTTGAGGGTAAATGTAAATGTAATAATATCATCAAGAATTAAAGAGGTCATAATGGGAACATGGTTGGAGATGAGGCACTTATTTTGGGAGTTTGATGCATATGCCAATATTCTTCCTCAAGACATGATGAACATGAGGAAGCTTTAGAGTTTGGAAATGGAGGGCTACCCCGGGTCAAGTCTGTCGGTTTACACTTGCAAGTTCCAACATCTTGAAAACATAACACCGATTTGGTGTTAGTATCTACGGGAGCTCTCTTCATTGGAACAGTTGCCAAACCTAAGGTGTTTAAACTTGATTTGTTTATATGGTTTGAAATAGTTAGGAATAGGGAATTCTGGCCATGCAAGCGGATTTTTAATGTTAGAGAAATTGGTTCTCTATGATTTGTTGGATTTAGAAAGCATTGCAGGACCATCAAATAATGGCGTGTGGAATGAAAGTACGCTACCCAGATTGCTGAACTTTGAAAAAATGAGAAGACTTCTGGTAGGAATGGACAATTTAATCAATCAGAGTACATTAATTGGTGAGGAAAGGTGGTGGCAAGAAATAATTTGAAAAAATGATAATATCAAAACACATTTTGCAAAATTATTTAAAAATAGGTAAGCAATTTTATTACACTTAATTTTTTGTTATACATGTTATAGAAAGATTTGCCTCACCATTGATATCTTGCACAAAGGGCCTTTTTCCATTTCCCTATGTAGACTTTTTATCCCTTTTTGACGAATCCAGAGCTAAAAATATATACATTTTTCCACATATACGCTCCCTAACTGATATGCAAGATGCGTATACACCTATTGCTCCATTACAACTCGCGTATATAGGGATTTGTGCCAGAAAATACAAACTAAGGTCAGGTTTCCATGTCACGATAGAAGACCTCTGATCCTTGGCCTTCCATATACTAGAAATGTTCCAACTCGGCCCTTCGGTTGCATTCTGGAGGCTATAAGAGCACAATTTTGAACTATGGAAAAGAGAGAAAGCATTCAACTTTGAGAGCAAAGTTACTCTAAAGAAATTACTTCATATTGAGTCTGCATCCCTTTGTCCCTCAAGTCTGAACACAGTGTTCAACCCCCAAGCTCTTCCCTTATTAATGAGAGGACCTCTTTGCCTCTTTCTCATGAGCTTGCCTTTGGTGGAGGATTGAAGTGGTTGGGACCCAGTTGGAAGGAACTTGGTTTCTTGGTTTTGAACCGTGTCGACATGGAAGTCTATAATGTTGACACTTCTGTTGATCAATTATTAATATAAATACTCTTTTCTCGTCCTATTGGTATCTTGCAAATATGTGATTATTATCCATTGGCATGTGTGTAATGTTTATTAATGGATTATGCTCTTTGATGTGCTAACCCCTTTTATATCATCACTATATACTTTCTTTTCTTGTTTGTTGATAACTTCTCGCAGGTATAAAGCTTTGGGTCAAAGTGCTCAATGGTGGAACATCATCAAACATTGGATTGAGGTAGGCCTCTTTCTTGCATTGCACATTAGTCTATATAGCATATGTTGGAATTGAGTTGATTTTTGTAGTCACATCTGTCTGTTGTGGTTTACCCTTGGCCATAGAGAGTTTTTCCCTTGTAACAGAAATGGTGACTCCACTAGGGAGAGATCTTCTTTCTAAGGGTTGAAGTACTTTTTCTTCTTACATTTCTTTTTTTATTTTGTGTTTCTTGTCGTATCACTGCTTGACAGATCCTGTTCAGTCTGAGTCTAAGTTTTTAGCCTTTTACCCTTGCATGGCCTTGTTTTAAAGCATATACACCCTTTTTTCCTTGACAGTCGCGTATACACGCTTGTTGTCTCATTGCAAGAAGTGTATATACGCTTTGTTCTCCTGAAAAATCGCGTATACCACTTCCCCTTGCTTGTTTGCTTGGTTGAGTGATTGTTGGGTAGGATTTAAAGGTTGTTTAGCCTTCTTAGGTCTCTATAGTGTCTGTTGAGATTATCTGGGATGACAGAAAACCTATTTGGAGTTGAATTTTTGGGCGTAGTCTTTCTCTTTGTTTTCTATTTTTAATTTGTCCTTGGATTCTGGGTTGTTTTCTTAGCTGCCTGGTATTCTACTTGAGTTACTGCTTTTATACATAGTAGAATTCATATGTCAATTTTCTTATCAGTCCATGCATTTTCTTTTTAGAATATTGAAAATACAAAAAATAGGCATTTTGCATTGGTTGGTATTTTTTTCTTTGAATTTTTATCATTAGCTTAGCACTACACCTCCTTACACTCCTTCCCCGTTTGGTGGTTCTCATATTCCCCAAACGAATCCTAATGTAGGGAGTGTCCTTATTCTTAACCCCAGGTCTAATCCTTCTACGATTAGATGGAACAACCCAGCTGGTGGATAAGTTCCAGCCTATATCCCTATCCCCTCGGTGTTGATTCTGACCAATACTTTTGGCATGATGAATCCACTTCAATCCTCCGGGTTCCCACCTGGAGGAGGTCAATATTACACTTTGGGAACTCCCCAACCTGGATCTAATATAGTTGGGGGCAGTTTTAACAACCCCCAGCTTGGATCTAATCCAACTGGGGGCAATATTCATAACCCTTATCAGAACATTCCTGCTGGAATGATGCCCAATCCATATTTTACGAATCATTCTAGAGGAGGCTCTTATAATTCCAAACAAGGTTTTGGTCCTCACCAGAATCCTGGATGGAACGTAGTTTCTAACACACAATATTTAGCGGGAGGATGGGGTCAGGTGTCTCAACCCCGTATTCCCTTCCTGGCCACGCTTAATCTACCAGATTTGTCTAAACTAATGAATGACCTAGTGAGTCATGACCCCACATGGCCCTTTTTCCCTACCAAACTTCCATCAGACATTCCAAAGTTTGAAGGTAAGAATGGCAAAGACCCTGGTGATCACGTCACTAATTTTCACCTTTGGTGCTCGTCGAATTCTCTGAACCATGATTCTATTAGGTTACAATTGTTTTAGCACACTCTCATTGGAGTGGCATCAAAATGGTACATTGAGCTACCTACGGGGACATATGGGTCATTCCATTAGTTGGTGTTAGCCTTTCTCAACCACTTTCAAATTCCCATTCATTATGATGTTGGCCTTGAACTTTTGTCAACTTTACACCAAGGTACCGACACTCACATCTCAGACCATATACAGGAATGGAATAGGTGAAAGCAGTTGGTTAAGACTCCTATACCATTGGCCTTTCTTCTAGAATGGTTCCTAAAGTCTTTACATGCTCCTATTTCAAAGGACGTTGCTACTTCTGGGGTCTTCAACGAGGAAGAAGATATCCTTAGAGCCCAACAATTTGATTTGATATATGCTTAGTCTGGGATGTTATACCACCTTCTTCCAGGCACACCGCGAACAAATCACGATCCTAGACAAACTCTCAGACCTCATGTTGATTGCATTGTAGGGTCCGCAAATGTAAAATCCACAGACTCGGCAACAAAATCTGCCAGAGGACCAACTTCATCTGGATCCTCGAAACCCATCCAGTCAGCGGATGTACATTCTATGCAATCGTCGAAAAACCCAAATGGTGACCAACAACATATGGGAATAAAAGGAAAGGTTGAAATAATCGTAAGGGTGGGAATAATAATAATAATAAACCTAAGGACAAAGATAACAATGGGAAACATAATGATAATGCTGGAGAGGGTAGGAAAGAGAAGCGTAAGGTGAAGTTTCCTTGTAAACTTTGCACCGATGACCACCTTACCCACTTGTGCCCCAAACTTGTGGAGGCTGCGAGGCTTTTAAATCTACCTTCCGCTGTGCTGACGAATCCATTCCCGCATAACTAGCACTTAGCCTCAAGTTCTTTGAACGCCAAAAATGCGTCTGGTGGAAGTCAAAATCCACCGTTGCAAGATGGAAATCATGTTTGCATCAATATGGTTAACGTTAAAATTGATATAGCCACCCCCTCTCGAGATTATAGCTCTTCAAAATCTAGTACCATCCTAGAAGCTCCTCCTCCACCCCTAGAGACAAACTTATAGATCGAGAAACCAGAGCCATAACCTCATATTCCGAAAGGAGTACTCAAGCGCTCTACCCACAATCCTAATGCTAGAGCTTCCCATAACTACTCTATTGTTGAAGATCTAGGGCAAACCCCTTATGTGATGTCGACTTTGGAGGTACTCCAGACATGTCCATCACAGAGGAATTCCTTACTCTGTGCCTTATGAGCTATAGAACCTAGTGGCTCGAAAATCATCAAGTTTGATGTCACGGATGTGAAGCCTCTCTTACCCTACCATGTGTCTTTTCAAATCCACGTAGAGTATTCCAAGTATATTATCAAACGAGTGGTCATTGATGAAGGTGTTGCCACTTGCGTAATGTCCCTGTTCTATTGGAAAGCTATTGGTTCTCCTACCCTTTCCAAGTCGTCAAACATGTTGACAGCATTTGATGGTCATTCCTTCCACCCTCATGGTATTCTCCCCGCCTCTCCGGTCAAGTTAGGGGGGAAGACGGTAGAGGTGGATGTAGAGGTAGTTGATGCACCTATTGATTATAACTTGTTACTATGTCGCAATTGGACCTATTCTATGGTCACTGTCGTATCGTCTATTTTCCATGTACTTTGTTTTCCTCATCAGGGGGAGATCGTGATGATTGACCAATTATCCTTTGCATACTCTAGTCCTAACGCATCTATTGGACATTCAATCCCTGTGATCGAAAATTGTCAGCCATCAAATGAGAATATCGGTGTCAGAATGTATTCTTCCCTCATGGGTACTTTCGACTTCTCGGCACCGATTCACCACGTTTACGCCATGTCTAGTAGGTCTGCTTCAGCAGAGAGGTCCATTCCTTTCCTCACTTCCTATTTTAGTGATCCTTGGACCTTACCTTCCATGACTTCATTGATTGAAGGTCAATCACATGTTGGCATGGTTATGCCACTATCGGTAGAAGAGATTGCATATCAAGCTATCCTTGACTCTTCTGCCGATCTCGATCCTGTTACCTCGCAGATAGACGAGGAGGATCCCATTCTTAGGCACATATGGGCCACTTTGTTATCTTGTTCACATGATTTCTTAGATGAGACTTTGCCTTCGGACAAAGCCATCCTTGAAGCCATGAATGTTTTCGACAGACCTTGGGATGGTATGCATCATTGATCTTATTTTCTCCCAAGTCTTGAAAGAATTGAGCAAGATGATTTTTGGTCTACCTTGAGTGAGATAGTCAGTCACGCCGTAGTTCCACTTGATATGCATGGTATTTATGCTGAAGGAAATATGGCAAGTATTTTTCCTACCATCTCAATCGACATCTCTCGTACCCCTGGCAAAATTGAGAACGTAAATATAGGTGCAGATTGTTCGCCAGAAGAGATTATGATCTACACCAACTTCTTCAAAGAATATCGAGATGTATTCGCTTGGTCATATGAAGAGATGCCAGGGATCGACCCTCGTATTGTCAAACATGAAATTAGAACTTATCTGGATGCTAAACCTATTCGACAACGTCTTAAAGCTGTTAATCCTAGGAAGGTCCCCATTATTAAGGAAGATGTGGAGAAGCTACTTAATGTCGGCTTCATCTACCTAGTTCCCTTGACCGAATGGGTATCCATCCCCGTTCCTATGAATAAAAATCAAGGAACCATCAGTGTGTGTATGGAATTTCGTGACCTGAACAAAGCTTGTCTTAAAGATAACTTCCCCACGCCTTTCATTGATCAGATTCTCGATGAGTGTGCAGGAAGTGAAATATTTTCCTTTATGGATGGATTTTCAGGATATAACCAAATCCAGATCAAACCTAAGGACCAACACAAGACGACATTTATATGTCCTTGGGGTGATTTTGCAAACTGAAAAATGCCTTTCGGCCTGAAAAATGCCAGAGCAACCTTCCAACGCGCCATGACTTTTGCTTTTCACGATATCAAGCATATAGTTGAAGCTTACCTTGATGATCTTGTTGCTCACTCTCGCAAGAGAGGGGATCATGTCACACACCTTCAGCTGGTTTTTGAAAGATGTCATTACTATAGAATCTGGTTAAACCCTCACAAATGCATCTTTTGCGTTAGGTCTGGCCGTCTCTTAGGATTTTTAGTTTTCGAGACTGGGATCATAGTAGATCCTCTTAAGGTTGAGGCAATAGTTCATTTGCCTCCCCCGTGCATGATTAAACAACTTCAAGGTTTAGAGGGGAAAGCTAACTTTCTGCGTCGGTTTATAGTGAATTATGCCAATATCACCAAGGGTTTCATGCGCCTACTAAAGAAAGACACCCCGTTTATTTGGGATGAGTGAGCCCAGGAGTCTTTCAATGCCTTAAAGAAAGCCTTGGTATTGACTCCTCTGCTGAAATCTCTTGATTACAGTAGATATTACTTGTTATATATTTCCACGTCTGAAGTGACAATTGGTATGGTTCTAGTTCAGGAGGATGATGAGCTCCATGAGAACATCATCTACTCTCTCAGTCGAAATTTAGTCGGTCCTGAGCTTAATTACTCTCACGTTGAAAAGCTAGCTTTGGCTGGTGTTCACGCAGTCCAACGTTTACGACACTATATATTTATTTGCAAAACTATTGTAGTCATTGATGTTAATCCATTTCAATACGTCTTCACTAGGCGTATCATAGGCGGAAAATATAATAAATGGATTGTCATCTTACAATAATTTGATCTTGACTTTGCTTCAGCCAAGTCCAAGAAGTCACTAGTTTTTGCAGAGTTAATATTCAATTTCCCAGATTAGACGAGGATGTTATCCATGTCGATTCATTTGCAGACGAACACATTTTCCTTGTCTTGTCGTTTGACCCCTGGTATGGAGACATTGTTTTATATCTTCAAACCTTGAAGTTCGCTCAACATCTCTCGCGAGATGATCGACGACGAGTTAGATACCAAGCCAAAAAGTATACCATCGTCGGCAACACTTTGTATTGCCGAGGAATATATAGTATCTTACATCATTGCTTAACTCATGAGGAATCTGAGTTAGTCCTAAATGAATTCCACAAAGGGGCTTGTGGTGGTCACTTATCCAGGCTTGAGACAACCCAAAAAATCCTGCGAGCTGGTTACTTTTGTCCCACCATCTCTAAAGATTGCATTGAAGCGATTAAGAAGTGTCACCCCTACAAAGTGTTCACTTGGAAAATGCGCTCGCACCCAGTCATTACCGTTGGTCCCTTCACCAAGTGGGGGGTAGATTTCATCGATTGCAACCCAACTTCGACTAGGGAATCAACACATCATCGTGGTTGTCGACTACTTTACCAAGTGGGTTGAATCCATGCCTACTGTAAAATCTAATGGGAAGACTGCAGCCTTCTTCGTGTTCAACCAAATTATCGCTCGGTTCGGTATCCCAAGTGAGATTGTCACTGATCATGGAAGTCACTTTCATAATGAAATTATGGTAGAACTAGCATCTAAGCTGGGTTTTAAACATGGTCACTCATCTCCTTATTACTCGTAGGAAAATGGACAAGTAGAGGACATCAACAAGTCTCTCAATACCATCTTGCAAAAAACTGTCAGTTGGAGTAATTCCAATTGGCACATCATGTTGTATCCTGCACTTTGGGCATATCGAACCTTGGTTAAGATTGCCACCGGTTTTTCCCCTTTTCAGTTAGTGCACGGTGTGGATTCGATACTTCCCGTTGAATGAAAAATCCCTTCTCTCAAATTGGCAATCGAGCTCCTACCTGACACTTCATATTTAGAGCGACGCCTAGTGCATCTAGAGAGTCTTGACAAGCAGCATTGAGACACCTTTACGACTATCGAGGAAAACAAAAAACGTGTCAAGGTTCATTATGACAAGTATGTCTGTCCCCGGTTGTATACCAAGGGTGACTTGGTCCTCTTGTATGACCAAGCCAAATAATCGCTAGGGGCAGGAAAGTTTAAACCCATGTGGCATGGTCCTTATATCATGTGATGTGTTCTAGAAAAAGGAGCCTATGAATTGGAAGATTATGAAGGGAAGAAATTGGCTGAGCCCAGAAATGGGCTCTACTTGGAAAGGTATTATGCTTGAGCCCTGGGCTTGGGTGAAACCCTTTGTATACTAATGTAAATTTAGTGTATATACATCTTTTTTCTTTTTGTCTTCGACTTGCTTATCGAGTTTTCCCTTTTGGTTGGCAGATGTCAATGGAGTCTTCGGTCTACCTAGGATTCGCAGACGAAGCCAGTCATCATACATGGAACTTGGCTTCCTCCACTTGGGTTATTTACTCACCCGAAGGTCTACTGGTGTCTTCAGGTGGCATATGCATAGGGCCATCCACAAACAATGTGGCCGAATATAGCATCATCATAGAACTTTTGCGTGATGTTATATCACATGGTATTCACTCTCTATAGGTTCGCCTGGATTCTCAGTTAGTTGTATGTCAATTGAACGATCGTTACCATGTGCGTGATCCGATGTTACTCCGTCAATTCCTACATGTACATCTTTTAGAATGACAATTTGATTTTATTACATACTTTCACATTCCTAGAAGTTCTAATCATGTATTTGATGCCTACGCTAATTATGTTTTAGATTGGAATTTGTCACATTAATAAAGCAAAGAAGACCATTAAATCAATGTACACATTGTAAGATATGAGTAAAGTCGAAGATCCCTCTTTATATATTTCCAAAAAATATGGTGTTTATATTACAAAATCGAGGCTAAAACCCTCAAAATACATATACAACCGTTATACATGTCCCATGACATCTATGTCTATGGTGCCGGATGTGTATCATGGTAGAAAACCATGACATTTGTGAGACGCTGGAAGAGTCGTACCCATGCTCTAGGTACACCGACAACCTGTCACTGCATGGCATCAGATAGATCCTCCACTTGAACCATAAGAATCCTCTGTGTCAGACGATACAAGTTACCCTGCACGTTCTATAGGACTCTCTCTGCTTCTCCTCCCATTGCCTCATCTCCTCAGTGCCTCCACCTATGTCGTAGGAATCCCTCTGACCGTTGCGGACCCATATCTGCAATCACACAAGTATCAAGTTAATATTTAAAACACCATCCAAAAATATTTTTGTTCTCTTTAATAAAAAAATAAAAAAAAATGAAATATATAAAAAAAATTTACCGATGGCGTCGTAGGCGGATCCTAGTGGAAGCATCATATCATGATCTCCTCTAAAATCGATTCCCACATAGGGATAGTCATCCATAGCTATGATTTGTCTCTTCCATCAGAAGAAAAAATCATCATTGTAGGGTGTCACCACCCTACCTCCCCCCTGTTGTCTCATGACCTCGATCCATTGCGCCATAGCTGGATCACGTGGTCCTCTAGGAATGATCTCCACTCTAGGTCCCAGAACTGGAAATCACTCGAAAAAGAAGATGCAAAGGATAGAGGCAAACCTAAAGTTTCGCTTCCCCCCTTGCTTGCACTTTGTCAAGTGACCTTTCATGTTGGTCAGCAGTGAGGTACACCAATCGTAGACAGTGATTCTCACACACTCCAAAGCGTAAAACATAAGTGGTCTCGATGCTTGATGCAACGAGGCCGATCCTATGATCTTGGTAAGCATGAGCACAATAATCTTCAGGCTGAGGTTACCTATAGCCCGGATAGGGATTTGACTTCCCACCATGGGAGTCCCTGCAACACAGTGGGCCTCGATGTATTCTTTGACCTTCATCCCACTCCCTGTCCCGTGTGAATTGAGGTCCACAACCTCTCCTCAACGTGAAAGTCCAGTCAAGAAGTAGATGTCCTCTACTTCGATCCTTAATGGTTCTCCATCAAGGATAAATCTCTCGCTATCAGGATCCCAATATCCCACCAACATTTCCAACAACCTCACTTGGGCCCTCATTCCTTTGAGAGCCCAAAACTTGTATAAACCACATCTTTTTAAAGCTGCTTGAGCCACAGGATCTCGATCCAATGCTACATATACCTCCTTGTGCTCTCTCTCTCCCCATTCCAACACCATCCTGCAAAACACCAAATCATTTTTTTAGTTAGAAACATCTTTTTTTGCCATTTGTGCACGTATACGTGGTTTATTTACAAATAGTCACAGGTAGGGCCTGATATACAACCCATGTGGTTCACACAGGGGCATATAACTAGTCGTATACGCGACCTATTCAAAGAAACCCGCATATACCAAAAAACCCAATTTGCGCCCTTAAAAACTAACAAAATAGAACCTAACTCAAAATTGTAAACCATTGAATTTGAAGAGGATGGGATGAAGAGTTACCTGGTCCAGACAGTGCATGATTCTATTTCCTATTGCTCCCATGATCATTGTTTGAATTATGGAGGTGTTTTAGTCTAAATTGCATTATTTGGGTAAAAATGAAAATGATACAGTAAATTTTTATTTTATTACTATTTATAAGCCATTTTTTACCCACTTAATATAGTTTTATTCTATTGTTTTTTCTGATGGACTAATTCAAGAATGGTTTTAAGCCAGTTTTTGTAATTTCGACTCAATTTTCTTGCAGATTTCAACATCATGGTTGGTCGTTCATCTCCTCGGGCAGGTATATTCATAACCTAGCATATAAGATAGGTATCTACTCCATCGTGCATTTTTTTTCATTATCATTCGACTACCGCTTTTTACGCCTTAGGTATGAACCCATTTATTGCGATGCATAAACCTCCATCTATTATTAATAGCATCATTAATAAATGATAGAGACTTACCAAACATAGGTACCCTAGTTAGAACCTCTTTGTCATTTGGTGCCCATGCCGAATTTTTTTTCCTTAGGACCAGGAGTCCATTATAATTCAATACATGACTTTACAATGAGCCTCATTTCTCATTCATGCACACACGACCTTATTACCTGCGGACTCCCAATAATGAGTCTTATTTAAGCTCTTTTCCGACTTGTCTAAAAACTGAAAAGATCACCGAGTGATTTGTCCCTTTCACACTCGTTAAAATTGGATTTGAAAGATCATGAGTCCCAGTTAAGCTCTTTTCCGACTCGCTATCAAAAATAGAAAAGATTGCCGAGTGAACTTGTCTTTTTCCCACTCGTAAATTGGATTTGAAAAGACATCTATTTGGCACAAGTTTACCCCATTTCACACCAAGTAGAATAAAATATATAGAAAAGGACATTTTTTGGCATTAAGTTGTGATTTCATCTCATGCCCTCGCTTGTTGTATTGAGCCTTTAGCCGGTTCTCGCTTTGTGTTATAAACTATTGCCTAAGCAGTTTGCATCCTCAACCAAGCAGAGCCTTGGTTTTATCCTTCACAATTTGACACCCTATATCCTGGAGGAAACATCACCCCAAGTGTCCATCTCCTACATGCATTTCCTTGCATTAAGCATAGGTACCTTCCACTGCTGGAACTAGTTTTTCTTACTTGCAACACTCATTCCCTCCTTTGTATCATAGCATTCATTTGTTATGAAAAAAAAAAAAACAACGGGTGGGAAGGGAATACTATATTTTAATTGGCAGTAGTCATGTCGCCTTTGAACATAGCACAAAGTTATTGAGTCCTTGTGTCATCATAATTTTGGGTTTAGCATGGCCTTAGGAAGTTGATCTCACTACAGAGTTTTCTCTACCAACTAGTTACTCTTTCTATCCCTATAGAGAACGTTATTGATGCCTCCTGCATCTAATTGTCACATCATTGATTCCATGCTGCCGGAGTCCACCATATGTCTCGTGCTCTTGTTCAAAGGAAGTCTATCAACCTGTGTCGGCCACTCCTCAGAAATATTGACTTTGCATGTCGTCCATACCCTCATTTTGTCTCAGAATCACATGATACTTTGGTCTTATCATGCATCCTGGCCCTACTTTCCTCATTGGTAGGTCACCTTGAACCCAACAATCAACATTTCATCATTGGTCGTTGACTAGGTGGTTTCCCTTGTGTTCGATGGCAAGACATCTATTCACACTTTGGGATTCATGCAATGTCTTGGATACCATTATCCTTATTGGTGGTTTCCTCGCCTTTGTCAACAATTTTTCATCATTGGCTTCTATTCAGAGGGTCCTTTTCATGTACCGCTTGAATTTGGCACATGCGAAAGACACACAGGGTCGTTGGTTCGTGAACATGTTCTTCGTCCAATCTCCACCAAATCATGAAGCTCCTGCTTTGTTCCTTGTGCTGACTGATGAGAGATGCCTCAATGCTCTCCTTTCAGCGGGTCTCTTTCCATCAACTTCAGCTCATTTATTCTGGATATGGGACCTAGAGTTTTATGAGTACCTTAAGGCTTGCAGTCATTAGTGGTAGGCTCTCTCGCCATTGATAGATGGGAATACATCAATGTCTCTTAATCAATGGATATCTCAAGTGTTCGACACCAACTCCTTTATTCACATTTGTAGAGATGTATGCAGTGCCTTGATACCTACTTTCATTATCGGTAGGTTGTCTTGCATTTGTTAACGGTATACTTCAATGACCGGTAATCAAACGATGTCTCATCGTGTTCAACCTCAACTCATTTATTCACATGATGTAGACTTGCACCATTGGCAGATAGTGTAGAAGACTTGAAGACATCACTATGTGGCCACAACTTTCCTAAGTTGTTGCTTCCATTTCATTGGACCAGTACCTATTTGACTTCAGTGATCATGGGAGATCAAATTGTACTCCATGGTATACATATATCTTCAGATTGATTTTTGATACTGGTTTCACTAGGCCTTGTTCGTGACTATGAACACTTTTGGCATATAATTGCATTTGTATTTCCCTATTCATGGCCATGAACACTTGTTTGGTATATTTTCCACATGGATCTGCATTGTATTCTTGGCAGCCATGTATGCAAAGTCAATACATAATGTAATGAGCAATTGAGTTCATCCCATGCCTTGATAAATTCCCCTATGAACTTTATAAGGTTGCATGGGATTTTGTTAATCCATACATGTTATAAGTTTACCACAATGCTCTTAGGACAAGTTCCTTGGGATTAGAGATTAAGAAGGGGTTGATCAAGTTCATTCTCAAGGTTGGGGACCATGAATTGTTTAGAATCTAGAGGCCCATCACCCTGCTCAACACATCCTATAGAATCTTGGTCAAACCTATAGCCTTGCACATCAAGCATATTCTTCCCAAAATCATTTGTCCATAATGACCATTATTTGGTTTGGACACTTTGTTTATCAATATTGACTTTGAGAAAGCCTATGACTGAGTGGAATAGCCCTTCATTCTTGTGATGCTCAAAGTCATAGGACTTAGTCTCCAATTCAAAATTAGTGTGGAAACCTTCGTTACTAATTCATTGGCTTGTTTCTTCATTAATAAAAGAAAATGTGAACAAATGGGACTATTTCAATAAATTAGATAGGGATTCCCTCTGGTGTCATCCCTATATCTTTTGGCTATAGAGGGCCTTTTCTATCTACTTTGTTGTAAAGTCAAACATCAACTACTTCATGGGACTCACCTCTCGGAACCAAAGAACGGGCAGTTGGTTAGTGAAAATTTCCTAGATGACTCATTCCTAACAATTCTTAAGGAGCAACCCTCATGGATACATATGGTTGAGTGTTTGGATACTTTTTGTATGGTCTCGAGATATAATATTCAATCAACCAAGAGACAATGCTACAAGCATAGCCAATGACCTATGTTTGAATTATTAGCCTCGTAAAATTGGACTTGGATACAACTAAGCCAATGTGCTCCTAGACATCATCTAGTGAACCAATTTGTGCAATAAATTGTAGTACACTGAAATATTTTTCTTGGTGCATTTCAGTTTATTACATGCACTAGTCCATATAGTCATGAGAAAAGCAATTCATCTGCATTGAAGTTTCACCTTTCTTGTGGTGCATTGATATAGTTGAACTACACTGGTAACCAATTCATCTAATACAAATCCACAACTTTCTACTTCATATATGTGATATATTCATAATTCATTTTTAATATTTGCAACTTTCAGCCAATTATTCATCATTTTCAAGTAAGTAGATTTCCATTCTAGCACCTTCAAGGGTATTTTTGGCCAAATTTGGGACTCAAGCTATGAATATAAGTTAACGAGCCATGGAATTGACTTATTTTGATCATATTTCCATGGCCATTTATCTAATGAAAACCTTACACCCTACCACCCTTGAACCAATACATCTACTAAACTATCAAATTTTCTAGCCATTACTATTTATTAATAAATTACTTGTAATTAATTGATTTGGAAATGTTTTATAAGTTTTTATGATTAATTATTTGAGTTTCATTTATGTTTGATGAGTATGTGTTAGTAATAGGCTTGTTGATGAGCTATCGATGTTGTCTTTTTCTTGTTATGAAGTTTATAACCCTTACAAAATGGCTATTCATTTATTTCATTGATGAACAAAGCAACAATACTTATGAGCATTATTAAGTTTTTTAATTCAATAAAAAAATAGGTCATGAAGTCTTTTGGAATCCACACATGTTGTATGATCATGAAATTTGTTAAATTTCATAATCCAGGTGGCAACCATTTAGTAGGTAATAAGGTTGAATTGACCCATCAACGATTCATTCATCAAGAAGGAAAATGAGCCTAAGAATTCACCTCTCCAGTAGGCCACCCATTCCTCTAACCAAGAAGAATGGTGTTCCCAAGAAGTCATTTCTTGAGAAACTCACTAGCCTGATAGTTAATTGTTGTGAGGAAACTAAAAATTCTTGGGGGGCGGGGGAGGGGGAGGGGGTGTGGGGAATAATTGGAAGGAGTGTTGGAGTTCCCTAAAATCTGTCTTAAGGGATCCAAGAGCTCTCTAGTATATATATACCTATTTTCAACTCAAGTTTGGTTAGGTTAAGAAATGTGAGTTGAAGAGTAGTGTTGTAATATTCAAAACAATTGTATTAATAAAATAGTTATTATTGCAAAGTTTAGTTAAAGATCATTATAGGGGTTCATTATCTCTCTTTGAGTAAGGGCCCTCTTGAAGAGTTTACTAGTGAATGCACCTTTTCTATGTATTCTTTTGTGATTGCATTTACATCCTTAGCTATGTATGTTTTGTAATTTCCCATTCTATCATGTTGACATGGAAAATTGTCTATTGTCAAACTAAGGGAGATTGCCCAAAGCTAAGGCCCAATCATCCTTCTCTTTGTTTGGGATAGGAAGCTCCTCCATTATGTTGGCTCAACTACCAATACATGGATTTAGCATCGAATTAATTGAAATCTAAATCTCAAATGCAATCCTAATTCTAAAAACAAAATTCAATTCTAAAACTAAACACTAACAAGGATTTAAAAACAAAGAGTGAATATGAAATGCACAATTATTTTAGTCATTAAAACATAAAGAAGTTTATTGAATATTAATGATAGAAACATATGGAATAAACAACCATAAAAACCAAGTTGGATTTCAATTGAAATAACTAGTTACAATTTTACACTCATAAGTTAACAACTTACTGAAAAACAATAGAAAAAATTAATTATAATTGCACGAGAAAATTCTTTAACAAAAGAAAACATTCTTACATCCATTCTAACATAAGTGAGTAAAGGAATAGTCCCACATAAGAGCATACACCATAACAAGTCTCCAAAAGTGGCCAGGGTAGCTTCTTAATTAATCTTGAAAGTAATTTATAATCTCAAGCAAAAAGTCATTTCTCTATATAGCATATACCTTATTTATACAAAATTAGAAAAGGGAAGGAAAAACACTTCAATTCCCTTGACTCTTAGTATCCCCACTAGATTAGAGGGTACTTTCTCTTTTTGTTTTATATAATTTTCAACATATTCTCCAAGCCTCAAAATTTTAATCAAATGCATCACATCACTTTGAGGAAAGTGATGTTGTTTAAAAAGTGCCTTATAAGAGGCAATACTTTGACTTATCCCTTTTTCATATTTTTGAAGCTTGGGTAATATAGTATTGATCAACGTGATATCCCTAGTAGGTTCCTTTACATGTATTTTTATAGTTTCCTCATTAATACTTAGGAGGGAATGGATGCTCTATTTATTTGTACTAAGCTATCCTCCACCAATGTCTAGAATACTTTAGCAAGTGGAAATAAATTATATTTTGCTTCAACGAATGGGAATGGGAGATGGCAATTATTGGCCACATTATTTGTCACTTGCCACATTGTGGCACAATCATTCATGTTGAATTCCTTTGAGAGAATTATGTGATGAATCTCTTCATTATTTAAGACCATATTCAATTCCTACAAAGCTATTTCAATGAAAGTGGGTATTTCTAGAGGAATCTTTTCAAGATATGTCTACTAATCATGTGACAGTTTCCAAGCCTAGATATGGATATGAATGTTTGAAATATCTTGGATTCGAACCTGTAGGCACTGAGCTCTTTCATAAAAATTTCTTTACACAACATTCAATTCATTCTAAATTTTTAAGGTATAGTCAATAAAGGCATAGTTATCATACTAGGCACTGAGCTCTTTCATAAAAAATTCTTTACACAACATTCAATTCATTCTAAATTTTGAAGGTATAGTCAATAAAGGCATAGATGTCATATTGGATGAAATTGTAGTATTCAAATTGATTTTCTAGAAATGAAATATTATCCTCATATGCCTTCATTTTTCTTTCAATATGAATTTCCTCATGGACAATGGCATGTGTAGTTGCAAGTCCAGTAGTAGTAATTGATTTGAGGTATGATTTCCTTGTCTCTAACACTACAAATTTAGTGGCAGTAATTGATTTGAGGTATGATTTCCTTGTGTCTAACACTACAAATTTAGTGGCAAGTAGCATTTCTTTATCATAGATTATTTTTTCTATGTTTATGAGTTTGTATCACCACCTACTTCATTTTCCTATTAAATGTAAACATTTCCAGGTTGGCCACCTCATCAACTTGTGTACGAATTGATCCTTCTCCCGCTATGACCATCTGGAGAAAAAGAATTAGCAAATGTCTGAGGAGTGTATAATTCCACCATATGTTGTTGGTCTTGTATTTGAGTATTTCCTTCATTTTTCTGATTTTGATGTTTATTTTCTTCTTCTTGTCTATTTTTCTTTGCCTCAGCTTCATCTTGAGATTTTTTCTTCAACTCTTCCTATATTCTTCTTTTCTTTTATGCTTTGGCTTTAGATTATTTTTTAGATTCTTCTTCTTTTCCTATTTTTTCAACTTCAACTTTAGCTTGTATTCTTGATTTAGCTTCTTTCCTTAATATGTCATTCTCAACATCTAGTTTATCCTTTTCATCAACTTCTTGTTTCTTTTTGGCCTCTACTTCCTCTTTCTCCTTGACATCAACTTCTTTCTTCCTCTTAAATTTATCACCATCTTTGGATTTAGCTTCAACTTCTTTTTACTTTTCTTTTTCTTCTTTCATTGTCGCTTTAGCCTGTGCTACTACTCTTTTCTTACCTCATCATCTGCTTTGTCCTTTTCAAGTTCTTCTAATATCTTTTTCTTTTTGTTCCTTTCTCTTTTTTTTGTTTTTTTGTTCCTTTCTATTAAATATCTAACCACCAGAAGGTATCTGAGAGCATCATTATGGATGCATGACTTCTTCAAGTTTTGTTCTATCTCATTTTCCTCTTCTTCATTTGGATATTCAACATTGAGCAATCCTTTCCATATGTTGTAACATAAATTTATATCGCCAAATTTTTGAAATTTCACAAAATTTTGCGATGTCCTGCCTATCCTTGTCATCTAGAGCTTTCAATCCTTGGTTCAAACAAGTATTTGTTGTAATATATCTTTGTGAAACTCATCTCTTTTAAAAGCTTTATCTTGACCCAGGGTCTTTAGAGGAGTTATGCTTGTCTCTATGTGATCACCATGTCAAGTTTGGTCTTACTCTAAAACCAATTCCTTTATTCAAGCATATTCTCATTTCATAAAATCAATTTCCCAATTGTAGCTAAGTCCTTGTTTATTTTCCCATCTAGAACCATGTTAAAAACTTAAAATTGTTATTTGAATTGGGTCTTTAAGGACTTAATTTTAATAATAATTAAAATTTAATGTTGTGTGTCAAATCCTATAAGTATTATTCAATAAATATATACTCATTACCTTTTGGGTTTGATATCAAATTTGGCATTCTTATGATGATTACATGACTTACAATTCTTAACCTAAGTCAAAATGCCAACTATGCTTAGAATATTTATGAGGGAAAATAAAGTTTTACCAAGTCATACGTCCAAAGTATTACCATGCACCTTAGTCAAGCCAAATTTCAAACAACCATAGTTCTCGCTAGCAGCAGTGGTATTGGGAGCAAGAGATTTAAGTGAAGGAGAGATCAATGGCCCTTATTTGATCACAACCCCCAACATGTTCGACATTTAACTAAGGGCGGGGTCACGAAACTTAACCATGGTTTCAACTCAAGTGCGCGGACGTCATAGGTCGTGGAAAATTGCACTTCCACCCCCTTCGTGGTTTTCAAAACCCCGAAGGACCCCCGCAATTGTTGTGGTCCATTGATCTGGAGGACACATGTATGATGAGATTGGACATTTGGTGGATCTGATGGCTTGTGTTGTATCTCATTGCATGTAGATATTGTTTGTTCTTGTTTAGTGGGTTTCCCCTCAATGAGGAGAAGAGTTGGAGTAAAATGAATTATCTTGGTTTGAAGTCTCAATGAGAGGAACGTAATGATTTGTTGAACAGAATCATATTAAGAACCCTCAAAGAAAATGAGCGCCTTTGAAGATATTTTGCAAAGTAATTGTATATATTCTTTCTAATGCTTGTGATGATGGAGATATCACTATCCACGAAGTTATTGAAGCTGCACAAAATATATTAAGGGAAAATGCAGTTAGTTTTTATAAGATGGATGAATATAGAACACAAACTATGATATTTGAAGTGGGTGCTTCAGCCACTAAATCTCAGATTCTGGATCTAGAAGCCAATGAAGGAAAACCTAAGTTTTTTCATCTCCTTTGGGTTAATAATTTAGGTCATCAAGATGCTAAATTGTTCCAAAAAATCGTTTTAACAAAATAGTGAAGTGTCATGGAATGGGTTTGATATATGCATGCATGGGTATTGTTGACAAATATTGAACAAGCAATGAATGCGTGTTGATGATTGTTGTCTTTGATGGCAACAGTAGAAATGGCAGGATATGAAGGATAAAACCCCTTGGGGATTCGGACGTAAAAGCTCAAGAGGAACAGCATTGAAGAAAACATGCACATTGAAGAAAACGCGCACAACAAAAGTTTACAGAGAAGAAGGAAGATAGAAGAGTCAGTGATCGTTGGATCCCATTCAAATTTCCCGAAAGGCCGACAACCGTCAGATTTGCAGAAGTTACGAGGGAGATAAGTCATCAGAGATTCGGGGATCGAGACTTTGAAAAGTCTAGTTCACTCGACAACGAAAACCCCGAAATCATGATATGTGATTTCGCAATTTGATCGCAGTCGTTAAATCAAGCAGGGATCTGGACCGTTCATTCGTATGGACGCGTGGCAGCCAGGAGGCTTCATTGGAGATTCGGGGATCGAGACTTTGAAATGTCCAATTCACTTGACATCGAAAACCCGAAATCGCGATATGCGATTTCGCGATTTGATCTCAGCCGTTAAAGAAAGCATGAGATACGGACCGTTGATTCTCCTCATCAGAGTTTCGGGGATCGGGATTTCATAATGCAAAGAACACAATGCAACAAAAACCCCAATTTCGCGATATGCGAAATCTCGACTGAATTTGAACCGTCAGATCAACATGTGATCTAGACCGTCGATCTAATTCACGACAGCATTCCAAGTCAGCTAGGGACACGTGGCACAACCAGGTAATGACAGGTGGCAGGAAGATTCAACAGTTCAGGCACAGGTAAGTCACGAATCAGAGTGACATGTGGCAGTATTTAACACGTGTCAAACCACGTGTGACGTCAGCAGAGGCATCGGTGATCAAGACTTTGTAATGCCAAAATCTCTTGACATCAAGAACTCCAAAATCGCAAAATCCGATTTCACAATTTAATCGCAGCTGTTGAATTGAGAATGAATCTGAACCGTAGATCCTAGCCCTGGTCGGAGTTTCGGGTATCGGGTTTTGGTATTGACAAGAACATTGAACATCAGACATCGCGAAATCGCGATACGCGATTTCCCGATAAGGCATATAGGCTGTGGGCCACCCAGGAGTCAATGCAGGACAGGTGTAAGGAGTACAAAGGAAGTCGGGAATCGGCATATTGAAAGTCCAGGGGGCGTATGCACATTATCATTATAAACCCCGAAATCCCGACGAAGGGACATGGGTAACGGTCACGTGGACCAGGGCTCATCCAGGAGGGCTGAAGCACATCGCAAATCGGGAAATCGCGAATCCCATGGACATAAACATTATGTCATCGTAAGTGTCGAAACTCCGATGGAGTGATAAGACCAAGGTCACACAGAGACAGGTCATATGGACCATGTTCTAGCCAGGAGGGCTAGCGCACATTTTCGAGAGGTATGGTGGTGGTCACGTGATAGCTGGTCACATGGACCATTGTGTAGCCAGAAGGGGCTAAAGCTTGGGAAAGGAGCACATCGGGGATCGGAGAATCGAGGGTTCCGAGTACATGTGCATCTCGACACTGTGAATGCCAAAATTGCGATGAGTGAAATCTCGATTTGATCTGAACCGTTGGATCAAATATTGATCGGAGGGTCGCTGTTCTCTCTCACAGTTAACGACTGAATATGATTTCTATTAGTGAAACAGACTCATTATGAAGAATTAGTTAACGTTTCAGATGACGATTCAGTTGCTGAGACAGTTGTCGTTGCTCTTGCCGAAGGAGATGGGAAGTGGAACCGTCATAGCAGAATGTATAAAAGAAAACGAGTGACATTGTATGGAGTTAGTGATTCGGCGTGGAAAAAGAATGAAAAAGTAAGAAAAGGAGAAAAGAGAAGGAGTTAAGGAAAAATTCGAATTGATATATAGAATGAAATGAACTGTATATGAGAATTGGAGAAAAGGACAGGCAGAGCAGATGAAATATAGAGCAGAAGAACAGAACGAATTGAAGAAGAGTAGAATGGCAAAAACGAGAAGATGCTGAGCATAAAATTTTTGATGGAGCAGAGCAGAAGCAGAACAGAATGATAGAGCAGAGCAGAATGATGGAGCAAAGCAGAAGTAGAACAGAACGATAGAGCAGAGCAGAATGATAGAGCAGAGCAAAAGCAGAGCAGAACGATAGAGAAAGCAGCAGAAGACAAGATGTACAGAACAAAGTAAAATTGGTATGAGCTGACTTATCTGTAAAGTTGAATGTTTATTTAAGTCATTTATATTCTAGGGAGGTTGGGAGGTGCTCGGGAGGACTGTGGTCCTCAGAAGTTCAAGTGGGTGCTTGAACACAGGAAGTTGTAGCTTCCATCTGGTTGCAGCCAGAGAAACCAGGGTGGCAGGGTGGTGCTAGGGAGAACAAATGTTCTCTGTTATGCAGGTTGAAGCCTATGTAACTAGAAGTTGGTGCTTCCATCCAGTTGGTGCTGGGATAATCAGGAATTTGGTGCTTCCATCCAGTTGGTGCTGGAATAAACAAGGAGTTGGTGCTTCCTTCTAGTGGGTGCTAGAGAAATCAGAGAGTTGGTGCTCTCAGACAAGTTGCATCTTGTAAAACAGAGGTAGCAGCCTCACATTGAGTTGGTGCTCAATTGTAAATGATGTACAGAGTAGAAAAAGACTGCCTATCATTTCGAAGAAGAAGAGGTTTTCTCCCTTTATGGGTTTCCTCGTGAAAATTTGTCTCTGTGTGTATTTTATGTGTGACTGATGATCTTTACTCTTACTGTCCATATGCTGTATGTTGATTGATGACACATGAAGAAATATTAATAATTATTTAAGAGGTAAAATATTGTTTAAGCTTATAAACAACTGATTCACCCCCCCTCTCAGTTGTTTTAGTATTTCCAACAGGTATGACTTCAAGATCAGATGGTCTAGCTTGTTGAGATTTGGGTACCTTGGAAAGTGGTCCCCTTATGTTTGTGAGCCTCTAAACACAAGAGGGAAATAATTTGTACCATGTACTTTATGTCTAATTTCACTTTGACTTAGGAGATTTAAGTCAAAAGTGAAATTTGGTCATTTTAGCCTAAATTGACAATTAATTCACATTGTGGGTGAATTGAGGGACATAAAGTGAAAGTATGGAAACCTAAGTAAAGTGGGTTTTGAGTTGATATTCTTTTGAGATGATCTCAACCATTGATTAGGGATGAGATGAGATTATCTCATCCACACATACTTTAGGTTTTCTTATGCTTCCTTAAGGAGGGCGCAAGGTCAAAGGAGAGGCTCATTATTCCTTGTTATCTTCACCAAGAGATTTGGGAGAGGAGAATGAGGATGAGGTTGGAGGCATTGAGTGAGGAAATATTGGGTGCTTCTACATGGAGGCATCCACAAATCTTAGTCCTTCATTTATTTGTGGAGCTAGTTCTTGCTAGGAGGAGGGTGCACTTGAGGAGGAGGGCACACAACTAGCAGGGAGGACTTGTAGAGGTCAGTTTGCTTTGAGGAAGTTTCAGTGGAGAGATACAACATATATTCAGAGTACTCTAGGAGGGTTTCTCCATCAGAGCTTCCAGTTGGCAGAGAGCTTTAGTTCAGTGGTTTTGGCAACTTGTGAGGAGGGTGCACCATCCTAGGGTGCATCTCTACCATTTGGGCTTGTGTTTTAGCTTGGTTCAAGTTACTATTGTATCAGGATCATTTGTTTATTATACTTGTTGTATTCCACCTTCTTTTCTCCACATTTATACACTCATATTC
>ML785069.1:389321-409689 GCA_009831015.1 Picea engelmannii
GGGGGTTATCCAGGGTCATGTTTACCAAAAATACCTGTGTTCATTTTTTTGTATGCTAGTGTTTAGAATATCATTATTTCAGCTCTAAAATATCTCTAGGTGCATTACATAGATTATGGTATGCATGTGCTAACATTTTATGACAAAAAATACATGCTAGATAACCTTAATGGCCTATGTAACCATAACAGAACAACAAAGAAGTTACTGAACAATTTTTTGTTATAAAACAACAGTAAACCCTTGTTTGACAATTGAAACTTAGATCCAACTTGAGGTCAAAGACAGACCTAGTTGGCAGCTTGTTAGGACCTTGAAAATCTTCACAGTTGAAGGTTCTAATCTTACCAGTGTTGGTGAAATCTTACCAGTGTTGGAAAAGTTAACAATATTATTGTTGACAAATTCACAAAGACAAGAGTCGTCTTTATGGATGTTGTGTAAGCTTATGAGATAGTGAACTGTAACTGTATTGAAGTTTAATGTCAAGTTACAATGCCAACTGTTGTTATTAACAACACATATGGATGCCAACTATACCTTCACTTTTATCTCAAAGTCAACGAATTTATTCTTTTAGAATGAATTATAATGTGGCATTCCTACAATTATAGCAACTTAAATTTATTTTCCAGTGGTATGGGACAACACATTTATTATAGGTGTCAAGTCCTCCAAAATTGTCTTATCTTTATTCTTTTTCAGAAGATTGATTCCATATTTTGAGGCAAAAATTGAGTAACAGTTCCATAATTGAAGGGATTCATTCAAAAATCAAAGAGGGTATAAGAAGCAACTGAAGACATTTTAAGAGCGGGGGTTAGTAGGTTAGGAGTTTTGGCAGCAAGGAGTGTGTCCTTTGTAATGAACCCTGTAAGGTTATTGTAATTTTCTCAAATAGCAAGAGTTAATCTATGGATTCATTGTTCATTCTTAGCAGAACCCTTTCTTTTCTTATCTTTTTCAGTATTAAGTTCCTTTCATTTTCATCTATGTTCTTCTTATTTAATCTGTAATTTGCAATCTAATTTATTTATGTTAAAAACATTAATTTGGTACGACCACCACTATTGTTCATCAGAGATTGTTTAAAGATTACTTTGCAGGTTTTATGCTTCTGAATTCACATAATGTGCTCAATCCATAAACTTCATTTTCTTTTGTTGAATTCATTGTTTAGATGCTCAACAAAATCATTTTCCTTCATCTAAGCCTTACAGGGACTTCTTTATTCACCGTTTGGTTTGAGATTGATTGTTTTTCTCCATTTCTTCCATCTTTCATTATCAAATTTTATTCCTTGTTGAATGAGACTCCATGCCCAATGGATTAGGCCTTTGATCTGAGAGGATTACAATCTCTCTATTCTAGTAAGATACCATTTAATCTCTAAGCCCGACATACCAAGATAATCCTTTGTTTATCATTCAAATCTGGAATTTTTGCTAATGATGTAAGTTGATGTCTAGTGATAGTAGGCCGTCAGTTTCTTTTTTATCTTTGTGGGAATCCCCCTTATTCCAGCGATATCTTGTGGCCTAAATTTGGTTTAAATATGTCTTGGCATGGTTTCTAAGAAGTCGAGAACCATCTCAAGTTACAACACCATCCATAACCATAATAATATTTCATTATATATATGTGTTGTGTTGGTTTTGCCACTTGGGTGAGAAGAAAACCAACCACTTAGATACCTTGTCAAGCCAACAAGATACCACAGTAAATTGTTAGTTGGTTAGTGGGCCAACAAGTAAATCAAATAATAAATAAAAGGAAATGATAAAAAAACTAAAACATGCATGAATTGGAAATGAAAAACTAAAAATAGGAACAAGAGATAGTCACCAATGGATAGGATTTTGATTGATAACACCTTGGTGAAATATAAGGAGCTTGTGAATTCCCCTCTTCCTCCTTGGGAGGGCCCTTAAGGTCCCCAACATAGATCTCCTTCTCTTCTTACAATGATATGATAACTGTGAAGAATTACCTACCAATCTTCTCAAGAAGTGAGAAGAATGGCTCTTTTTATGGATGCTAGAAAGATTCTATGAGAATGATGGATTCTCGAGGAGCAATTCCAACAGCATAAAAATACACATAAAGTCTTACTTTGGTGCATACATCAAGCTTGTATTTATAGGACTCAATTCAATCTTTTACAAAAGTAGTTTTTAGGTGTGAATAGGGGCCCTCGTGTAGGTACCTCCCTAGTCCTTAAATGGCCCCAAGGCTAGATTTCGACCTGAATTTGGGAGGATTCTCATGGTACACCTGAGATGGAAGTGTGTAAGGCCCGAACATAATCATAAATGCGTTGTTTCTACATCTGCATGGGTTTCTTTGATGATGGTCACGCAATCCATGCAATTTGCGTGAATTTGGTAGTGTTAGCATGTGCAGATGTGTGTAGAAAGGCCCTTGGAAGATTGCATAGAAATTTAAGGAACCATTTGTATAGTTTTGTGATTTTTTGAATGAATCCTATTAATGTTGGAGGTATGTTGTTTGGTGTATTGCAGTGATAATTTCTTCGGAGATCAATTGTATTGTTATGAGTGATTTTTCGGTGATAACAAATTCCCCCTTATGTGTGAGGTTAAGAGCATATGTATGGCCGAAATACATCATTGTTTCTTTTTCCTATGATGTCATTGTGTAGAAGAGTTGGAAACAATATTTTGGGGAACTGTCAGGGAAGTCTGTCGGACGGAGAGGGGAAAGTCATCCGAACCAATTTTTATATGAAAAGAATAAAGATCTTTGTACAAATGAGGCAGGCATACCCCATGCTCAAGTCATAGAACCATAAGTATATAACTGTAGCTGAAAGATTTTGATGAAGTGGAAAACTTTAGCGCCCTCAAGGGTGTTGGTACTGGAAAATGACGGTTTTGATGAATGAATTTTCTTTTAATCAAGAAACGAACAATTGTGTTGAGTGTATATGACTTGGAGGCATTGATGGCCTATCAAATTCATAAGTCTTCAGCTAGTACTAAGAAATACAATGTTCGCATAGTAAGACCCACCATAACATGAAACTATGTTGAGGTCGAATGTTAAGAGATAAAACAGAATCAAAAATCAATGATAAATATTTTTGTGCCATTTGAGACTCCTCGTTTATAGGGTAATGAGAGCCAAGATACTGCCCTTTTCGTGGAAACTTGTGATGACATCGACAGGTAGGGATTCACGACTGCAAGAAGAAAAGGGATCCTTGAAATCAACTGATCAAAAATGGTATCAGGTATTGAGTTGTAGTAAGGTTGATTAACTGGTAACATGGACAAAGTTCAGAATGCTTGAGAATCAAAAACTTCCCTTGGTCTAGGTGTGAGTGATGGATGGCAGCAACCGTGAAATGTAATCTGCTGTCAGGGGGACAACCAGATATTGGGATAAACTGTGTTGAGTTGATAAAGATGCAAAGAGATGTGCGATAGGTCAAAAGATAGAGATATGGGACAAAGGGGTCCGGGATACTCACATGTTGGCTGCTGAGAGGATATTTTGCAAAGATACATGCTATAAAGATTAGATGCCCCAACCAAGGGAAACATGGGTTGTTATGCTAGGTAAAAAGAGCCATTGACTATGATGGAAAAAACTTATGTACTTGCGAGAAATAAAAGGTATTTTATACAATTACCAAATGAATAAAGAATAATTTTAGTTGATGATACACATACAGAAATGGGTTACCCGATGAAAGATGGATTGGCAAGATGGAGGCACAAGTATTAGAAGGTAACGGATGGAGGGTGGGGACCCTATGGGTGGGTTTCTGTATTAGGTAAATGGGAGAAGGATGAATTTGCAAATGGTCAACTGATGTTGGATGAGGTGGAGGGATAATGAAAATGCATAAGTGCATTTATTGTAACCAGAAAAAATGATTTGGGAGTTTGAAATGGGAAGGTTAACAATATGATGAGAAGAAATATGAGGTTTTTCCTATGAAGTGAAAAACTATGTGTTGATTTTCCGAATGGAAAATATCAGTGAGACAACTCATGTAACTAGGAAGGCTACCGGCCTACAGTACCATGATGCAACAGAGGTGAAGGTATTGCAAAGAAGTGTGTTTTAGAACATGAAGGTAGATGTCAGAGGGTGATATTGGTTAATGCAATTGATCGTGGAAGGATGAACTACATGCTAGTTTGAAACATATACTTGAAGGGGTAGTGAGATGGCCATAAATGGATGTGCTATGATTCATTTGAACAAGTACCTACACACCACAACCAAATACTCGAAGTGAATAATACCTGATGATAAAGAACATGTTTCATCTATTTGATGAAAATCATAGTGAGTAGATGTACCTGCACTCAGGGGCTTGATGAGGGTGCCTCAAGGCATCTGAGTAACATATTAAATAAATGATACCAGTGTGTAGATGGGAGTGTCATGATCACGCTACCATGAATGGTGTGAAAAACAAATCTCCTAGACTCTTATATGGGTGTTTGGAAGTTTGGGAGGTGGACATATATATAGGCGTGGGGTCCACTATACCACCTCATTTGTACCTATGGTGATTGAGGTCTTGTACACTACGTGGATGTATTTGAGATATTTTGGAGATCATGGGTGATTGGATTCAACCAGTGAGAGATATCGGTAAGTGATCGACACCTCCCACATTTTTTGAATTGTTAGGTTTTGGCGATGGGGGTTGTATGATTGTATTTATGTGTGGGTAAGGAGATTGCATGAGAAATTGGTATATACTTGTGCAGGCCTGCATGGTATAATATAATATCTCACGCAGAGGGTGTGGTATAAATTGAGATAGTTACACACATGTTGGCGAGACTATATTGATTGTTCCCATGCGGTTCGATGAAAATTTCAAGTAAACAGTCGCGTAGGCTTGTACAATTGATAATGAAACAGTCGTGCAAGACTGCACGACTGATGGACAGACAAATGTGTGGTTGACTGCATGGTTGTATAACTCATAGTTGTGCACATCAGCGTGACTATAGTAGGAATAGTTGTGTTTATGTGCACGACTATTCAAGTGACAACGACGTTGGGTTGTAGAAGTTGGTTTTAAAAGATTATTTTTGGCATTTTCAATCTTTTGGCTAACCAAAATCCTTTTGGACTAGGTGTAGGTGAGAGATGACACAGTAGGATGCCATTTCATTGGAGAGAGAGGGATTGGGAGCACCTCTGGGGGGAGGTGCGGGAGAATTTCCATGTGTAATGGCAGTTGGCCTACTTTGGGGTGTTGAAGTTTTTTTATAGTGCTCTTGTGAGGTCACGGGAGGAGCTATTGAGATTCTTGATTGAGATGTGGAGGCCTAACATGTAGGATTTTGTGGTCCATGGACAGGAGATCTGCTTTACAGCTGAGGTGGACATCTACTTTTTGACAGGGCTCCCCTTTAAGGGAATAGAGATGGATGCTCAACCCTGGATGTCGGGGGGAGAGTCGGTGTATGATATGTCTCTTCACCTTTGTTCGATTGTGGATCCATTGACAGGCGGATTGATCAAGCTAACGATGATTGATTCTGTATTGACATGGGTGGTATGTGCTATGGTGGTGCATATTTATGGGTTGTTGGGGACCCAATACATTTCAGGTGCACACCTAGGGGTGGTGGAGAGGATCTTGGTTGGTGAGACCTTCGCATGGGAATGGGTGATGTGCTCATGCATGATAGCATATTTGGACCGGTGCATCATGGAGAGATCAGGGGAGTTCACCTTTGGGTTGGTCCTCTATAGTTTGTTTTAGAGAGGGTTGTATTATTGTGCCCTCAAGTGATCTTAGAGAAACCACTTGTTCGAGAGTTGCAGCTGATGCGGTGGGCACACATCTTGGCTCGCCATGGAGGTGGAGAGGTCAACCACTATTTACTGGTGATTTTGAGAGGATTTAGAGGCAGTTGACTATGATCATTTTGGAGTATCTATATGCTGGTATGGACTATCGTCAAGACCTAGACATGGTCTTTCCTCTGGGGAAGGTTTGGGACCATCAAGGTGAGTATTTTCTTATATGTTTTTGTATTTTGATGGTTTTTGGTTTGATTTTATGCATAGGACTGATGGATCACTTATGCTTATGTGTTTGCAGATGTTGGATCGAGAGGGCGCAAGGCATAATTTTCCCACACTGAAGCACGAGCAGCCTAGGGGGGGAGGAGAGGACTGGAAGGCACCATCATCGTGATGACCCTGGGGTAGGTCCAACTCATGCCCAAACTAGAGATGTTTTTGTAGCATTGTTGCATGAGATGAAGGAGTTGTGACATTGCTTTGATTGAGTGTTACGGGGTGTTACCAAGGCACGTTGGCCCCACATCCAGGATGATGAGTTCCTAGAGCACTAGGGGGGAAGACTAGAGGGGCATGATTTGGTGCGTCGTGTCTCTATGGTTGGAGAAGTGGTGACAGGGCATTTTCCTTTTGGAGGAGGGATGCCCCCAACTGGCGAGGGACCACCAGTAGACCCTTCGACTAGAGATATTTTGGAGTTAGCGGTATATATATATATATATATATGTATGTATGTATGTATGTATGTATGTATGTATGTATGTATGTATGTATGTATGTATGTATGTATGTATGTATGTTTCATTCTTCCCGTGATCTATTGCACATGTGTGATATAATGGTATGTTTGCTTGTTTATTTGTGATGGATGAGATGAATTATGCTAAAATGTTGTATTTAATGTGATAAATGTGAATCTAGGACTTGATTATCCACGTGATAAATGCCAATATAGGACTTGATTAGCCATGTGATAAATGTCAATCTAGTTACTTGCGAAAGAGGCATGGATCATGTACTCGATACACATTATTTAGTTGTAGAACGACGAGTTGAGAATCTAAGAGGATGCTAAGGTGATGAATATGAAGATGACTAGCCTCTGCAAGGAGACCAATCATGGTAGCATTCTCAGCTTGGTTGTTGGTGGTGAGCCCTAAACATATACCACTTGAGTGGAGTAGTACATGCGTAGGGATGTAAATGGCCCAAGTTGGCGAAACAAGATTCTGAGTTTTGTGCTTGTCCACGGTTCTCCACAGCATGGTTTTGAGGACTTTGTTGACTGCCTCGACTTTCCCATTGCACTGTGGGTAGTATGGTGAAGTGAATTCATGAGTAAATCCTAACTTGGAGGATAAATCAGCTTATACTTCATTCTCAAATTGCTTGCCATAGTCTGACATGAGCTACAGGGCGACTCCAAAATGAGTGATGACATGGTTAAAGAAGAATCAAGCTATAGTATTAGTTGTGTTGTTGAATGTAGGCATATCTTCGTCCCATTTGGTGAAGTATTCAACTACGATTATGATATATTTGTGTCATTGTTGGATGGGGGATTGTAGGTCATAAAATCAATGCCCCACTTGCAAAAGGGGCCTGCGGTGTTAACATGATGTAGGGGAGCTAGTGGTGCTTTGCCTTTATGTGGATATAATTGACATTTGTCACAACACTTAACTGCATGGATGAAGTCATGAAATAAGGTGGGACAAAAATAACCATCCTCGACCACTTTCTGAGTGGTGGACATACCAGAGAGGTGTCCTCCACAAGCGCTACTGTGGAAATCATTCAAGACTCTCTATGCCTCTTCGATGGTGAGACAATGACAAAGTATGGTATCTTCCCTCTTGCGATAAAGAACATCTCCAATGAGGAGATAACGAGGAGCTTGGTGGTAAATACATCCACGGTCATCACAAGAGAGATGAGGGTTGAACTTTTGTGTGTGAAGGTACACTAGGATGTCTTTGTACCATGGGTTGTCAGACAAAATGAAGAACAAATGTTTGTTTGGGAATCTCTCATTGACAAGGGTGTCTTTGGCGCTGGCTAGGAGGTCGACAATCAACTTTTCCAGAACAAGGGCCTTATTGCTTTTAGGAGTTGTGAAATATAGATCGTATTCTTGAAGGATTAAGATCCATCAAGCAAACTTTCCATTAATTTGGAACCGACTAAGTAATGCATTGGATTGGAGTCTGCCACGACTTTGGTAATGCAGAGCAAGATATAATGAAAAAAAAATTGGACTACGAGAACAACTACCAAGGCTAATTTCTCTTTGTGATTGTATTTCAAAGGTGGCCCTAAGAGAGTATTGTTGATTTAGTAAATGACATGCTCGTGCCTGTCATCACCTACCTGGACTAGAAATCCTGCGAATGATACCTCTGAGCCTGATAGGTATAAGATATAATCCTTGTCAAAGTCGGGGGGACTAATCAATGGGGATTTACGAAGTGTGTATTTCAATGAATCGAAAGTTGTTTGAGTGTGTTGATCCCATATGAATGGGATATCATGGAATAGTAATCATAAGAAGCCATGGGCACAAGTTGTGTAATATGGAACAAAGTGAAGTAAGAAGTTATCCTTTCACTGAAGGCTTTGAAGTTGCCAAAAAATCTTGGGAGGAGGGATCTCATTAATGGATTGGACCTTGAGGGGTTCCACTATGATCCCTTTTTGAGAAATGATGAATCTGAGTAAACGCCTGATTGTGATTCAGAAAACACACTTGAGAGGATTTAGATGGATGTTATATTGGAAGCATCTCTAAAATATAATCCGCAAGTCTTCAAAGTGTTGATATTGCTTATTGGAATGAGCAGTGAGGTCATCGAAGTAAGCCATGATGATATGTGTGACATCATGGAAAACATGTGTCATGGATCGCTAGAATGTGGTGCCAACATTTTTTATCCCGACGAGCATGAATTCATATGCAAAGGTACCCCATGGGGTAGTGAATGCAGTTTTGTATTGATCTGCATGGTGGATCTTTATTTGATTGTAGCAGGAGAATTCGTCCATAAATGAAAGGACTTCATGTCCAACACATGTGTCAATAACCTTATCGATGAAAGGAGCAGGGAAATTTTCTTTGGGACAAGCTTGATTCAAGTCTCTGAAGTTAGTGCAAATGTGAATGGTTACCTGCTTTTTGTTAACCGGCACAAGATTTGAGACCCAAGAAGTGTACGCAATGGGGTAGATGAACCTTGCATAACGTAACTTATTGATTTTGTCTTTGATAGACATGGATATGGAAGAGTGTAATGGTCATTTTTTTTGATGAATAGGGGAAACATTGGGCCATGTATCGATTTGATGTTCAACAATGGTTGGATCGAGCCTGGGAATTTTTGTATATGACTAGGAAAAGATATCCATGAACTCCTGAAAGAGAGATTTGTAAGTTGTGACCTCTTTGGGGGAGCATGCAACACCGAGAGTGATCTCTTCAACAACGTCGAGTTTGACAGAGATGTCTATTTTGATGGTAGGGGAGATGTTGTCCATGTTCCCTACTTCAAAAGCGTCAGGGGTAGGGATTGGTTTTTTTAACCAATCCACATTCCCTAGAGGATTGATGTCTTTGGTTTCAATCGCACATACATGGGTGTCTATGCTAGTTTGAAAGGCTTATTGTGATAAGAAGAAAGATCTGTGATGCATTGCATCCCAGGGACAGTCGGGTGTTGTCATATCCTCTAAGATATCTTCATTTGATTGAAATATGCATGAAAATAATGGATCTTTAGAGGTAGGAATAGGCAGGTGCGACATGATGGCACCAAGTGTGTGGCCTAATTTGTTTATGATATTGGCATCTATGGAAGGTGTATAAGTTGAATATTCGTGAGTAGGTTTTTTTTAGAAGAGTGGGTATCACCTTTTGCTAGAACGGGTGGTTCGACGGGAGGAGGGGGCAACCTTCACTAGACGAAATGCACCATATATCCACACATGTATGTGGGTCATGTGTATTGCGTGGATGAAGATTATCATGTGAAGGAATTATTGGTGAATTAGGGGGATTCAGAGGGAATTCTTATGATTGTCATGGTATATGTACTACTAGTGGGACCAGGTGTAAAAATTATTGCTCCAAAGAAAGTATGATGGGATTACCTGAAGAGGGTAGAGTGGTCATGTTTTGGGAAAGTGATGTTTGAAGGGATGTTCGAACATTTTGAATGGAAATCATGCAACAAACCATGTATTCAACAATGAGAGGACACATGTGCATAAAATGATCTATTTGGTCACATAGCGCACATGAGCATCTCATCCATTAATTTACTAATGTGGAGATATATCATATGTCAGTAGTTTTAGTGCCAGTGGTGGGTGCCTTTAATTCAAGCTAAGATGTATGTCGCTCTGTTGCTAAAGTTTCCTTAATTGTGGTAGGGGTGGGTAGTGATGACTGTAGTGGTCGTACTATGAGTAGATGGTGCATGCAAAGTTGGGGCGCAGAAATTTCTTGCGTGATGAAGAAGGTTCTGCAACAGTGGTGGTGATCGAAGCTACTAGGGTGGGGAGCAATGATGTTTCCTTAGGGAATTGAATTAAATTATGTAATTTGAGTAGCCTAGTGGGGCAGAGATTGGTAGGGTTTATGAGTGTTGCAAAAAGTGTGCATGGTGGTTGGACTTGGGGTTGAGGGGTGGACCCATTATTTTTCTTCTTTCCCCCCTTTGTTGGTATATTTCTTCCCAATTGTGTAACTGGTTTGAGGAGTTGGTGTTTGAACCATTGATTGCATGGGAAAAGTCGACAATTGATGTGGGAGGGATGATACTGGTACCATAGATGGTGGGTCAAAATACCAAATAGGTATAGAAATCACCATTTTAGGAATGATGAGGGTATTGGTGACCTAATAGGATGATACTTTGGTTGGTGGATAAAATAAAGGTATTTGAGTTATGGCATGAGGGACCATTTTTCAAACTAGTATCTATTCATTCATGGGGGGTTATTCTGGAGAGGATTATGAAGTAGTTATTCTGGGAATAGTTTGAGGTACCGTGGGTTCCTTTGAGGAGGGTTCATCACTAGATTCAACACAATCTAAGGATATGACACAAACTTGGGAAGAATCTATGGGAGGGAGGATAGGTGGATTCCCTTGGTAAAACCCCACAAGAGATGGGTCCATGAAGATTCCAGGTCCAACATCTATGATTGGCGAGATATATGAACTGGCTCATATGAGAGGTAGAACATTATCTATGTTACCCAAATGATTAGGTTCATAATGTGTTAATTGGTTGATAGTGACAATGTTCTTGTTATGGAGGAAGAGCATAGTATGGAATACAAATGAGGCCACATATTTCATGGAAGACATGTAATTGTGCCCAAAAAAGATGTTGTAATCCAATGGGGTATTGATGAATTCGATATCAATTAGAATCGTCTTACCCCCGAGCTCAAAAGGAACGTTTTGGTAGAGGACTTCTAGTTGTGATGGATGACCATCATATGCCCTGAGAGTGATGGTAGAAGGGATGAGCTTAGTGTTGTAGGGTAAATGAACCCTGCATGAGTTACCTCCCTTAATTTCTTCCTATACCTAAGACATAATAGAGATGGAAGTAGTAGATTTTCCTAGATCTAAATTATACATGAAAAGGATCTACGAGTTGATGGAATGAAAGTTTTACCCAGTGATATGACAGTTGTCCATGCACACTCCTTAGTTGTTATCTTTCTTGAATATACCCTTCACTCTTACCAACATGGATCTGCACACATAGAGACACAAAGAAACCTTTCACAAAATCAAATGAATCATGTACTAATGAATTAATAGATCTAGTGACATAAAATAAGAATATCAATTCCCTACAATGATCATAACAATCACATACAATCAATTAAGGAGGAAAATCTTGTACATATTCTATTGATAAAACAAATGGATTACAAATTACAATCCAAGAAGTTGATTAAGCTCTTTCCCAAGTTCCCTGCCTAAGCTATGTAATTGTCACACACCTTAAATTCCATTAAAGAATTTTTTTTATATATACATATATTCAACCATAATATACTCTAATGGTTTCTTGTCATCATGATTGTCACATATAATTTTATTCCTACCTTATGTATTTCTTTGTTTCCCTTATCATACGGTAGTCTCATTATTCTTTCATCATTTTGTTATAATGAGAATCCCATAGAGACTAAATTCTTACACTGAAAGACCTTTATAATCTCTCATAGCTTGTCATATAATATTATATTTTAATACTATAATTAAGGAAACTTTCCTCGTTAATCAGTGCATCCTACGGAGAATTTATCATGCAGAGATCCTACATGCGTCACCTCTGATGTCACCATATCGAGGAGGTTTAATTGACAACTATCCTAATAATTGTATACGTGTTGTTCTATTATGCCTACAAGCATTAAGGCTTTCTGTCGAATCCTTTAGTCATCCTGACCACTCCCGAACTTGGCTCATTTCACACTCTTCACTTTCATTTTCTCTGCTCTGTGTTTGTATTGAGAGGGTTTCGAGAGGTTTGACATTTCTTAGTTACATGGGTTGAAGGTCTGAATATCAAAATCTCATTTCCATTCACTCTAGAATTATTCGGCAAAAGCTCTGGGCGTTCGTAGCTTCCCAGGCTTGTGGTTGGTCTTTCTATCGACTTTAGGTTGGCGCCTTAAGATGGTAAGAGTTTACAGAACCTCCCTTACTCATTTTGGCTTCATGGTACTAGTTTTTTAATATTATTTAACTTGGTGCTTATTTCCTGAGCAACTTTCTTTTAGGATATTAGTTTAAAGTCAAAATCAAACCTTTATTCCGTCGGCTATATCTTTGAATCATTTACCTTATTGAATTATTGTTTCTAATATATATATATATATATATATATATATATATATATATATATATATATATATATAAAATGTAGTTACTATGAATTATATATTCTTCGCGGTAGGTCTCTTTTCCAGATTAGCCTATGGTTCGAAGAGTTTTTCCTTGAACCTCGGGAACTTACCGTCTGAACCCAATAATCTTATGAACTCACTGGTCCGATTTATCATAACAGGATTTAGTGTAGGGTTTTTAATATATTTGTTTTATTATTCTCATTTCTTGTTGACGATCAAGACCTTTGACATCGTTTCATTCATCCTAGACTTATTTAGGATTTATGTTATAAATAACTGCACAAGGTGGTGTTCGCACAAAGCATAGTAATTTCTTTGGTTTACATTCTGTACATACATCGTGATTTACATATGTTATTAATTTTATTCTTGGATATTGAACTAATTATGGGCCCTTTTAATGTTGCGAGGGGTACCCATTAGTTATCCGACAACCCTAAAAACTTAGGTTTCGTTCAAAGGCAACAGAAGGAGATGCATAGGTGCTCTGCACATCCATGGTAAGTTTATCTTTGTTTTCATATGTAACTTTCATTTGACTAAATAATGTGTGCAACATGCTAACTTGTTTGTTGTTTATTATGTAGGTGCAGAGGCGGTGGTTACCATGGAGATTCAGAAATACCCTTGTGAAAAAAGGTATTCGGGTTTCAATACTCAATTAGATTTAAAATCTGATATCACACTATGTGATTGTTCTGCTTATACATTCTGTCGATCTAATCGACCGAATACTTTTGTATGTAATTATTCCTGAAATTCATGTGGCTTTGGACTGTTGTCTATGCATTTTGACATTTTTGTAACCATAAGTACTATGTTTACGACTCTTTCTTGAATATACAAAGTCATTATTTATATCTCTTATCATACACAGTCGTTACTAGTATTTTGTTAAACTCTGTTTAAAATGTAATGGATTCCCTTTCGATAATATATACTCATTACTTTAAACTCTGTTTAATTTTGTAACAATTCCCTATTGAATATATACAGTCAATACTCGTATCTTGCTAAACTCGGTTTAATTTGTAATGATTCAATTTTTTAAATATACGCAATGTATCTTGTTATACTTTGTTTAGATTTGTAATGAATTCCATTTTGAATACAATTTATGTTTAGTAACTAGGTTTTACCTATGACTTTTATTGATTTGATACTTGTAAAACGATTATGTTCGTAGATATAGAATCAAAATAACTATTGTTTTTCTTTCACAATTTTTCTACATGAAACTTATGTTATGCATCTATCTTCTCATAACAAGCAATTAATATAATATTGTTAAAATTTATTTATGTTTTATAACCAATGATTTTGGCCACAGTAAAAAATGATAAAACACAGTAAACATTTAGATAAACATATTCAGAATAAAAGAAGTAAAACCTGGAACTTGGGGAAAACACACATTGAATACTATGTTCCTCCCAACCGTAGATGAGAGTATCTGTCAACCTTTGTCACACCCGAGATGAGTTCGGAATCCAAGGGGCTGCCTACGTGGCCTCTTGCAGAATTCTGAGTTCTAGCTTGTTGTGTGTAAAAGAAATCATGGTGTCAAATTCATTCAATACATAGCCTTCTCGAGTTATTAGTTTACATCCTAGGAATGGCATCCAATTCTCGTGTCATGACTTCTTTTATTTTTCCTAGGAATTGTAACACTTGTCTTGAGCCTCTTGCTCACTGACCACCTGTCAGATTCAATTCTACACATGTTCACAGTTTCTCCTATAAATCTGGAATGTGTCTTTTTTGAAGTTGAGTTAACTCTACATCTTTTCTCAGTCTATTTCCACTTGGCCAATTGTTACACATCAAAATGAAACACTTAAGTATCTTTCCCTAAGTGTCGCAAGTGTCATAAAAGTGTCATATACATCTTGCTAAGTGTTTCATACACCATGAAAGAACATTTGTCACAATCCCTAGTCAATGTGGAGGAGAAATATATTATGTGAAGGTCAAAATACTATGTGCACATGAATTATTTATTAATATTCATAAAAAGGAAACTATTTTAGTGTGAGAATCCACCTCACATTTAGTTTCCTAATCTCAAGGAGAGGTTGAGAATCTCATGGATGGTTGAGATATTTTGTCAAACCAAAATCCTAATTTGGTCGATCTTGTGAGATATTTCCTCCTTAAAATCCTTGAGAGATATTTTCTCCCTAAAATCCTTGAGAGATATTTTCTCCCTAAAATTATTAGAGATCCCATTTTAGTGGATCTAGTGAGTGATCTTCTCCATGGTGGTTAAGCCTCCAAATCCTATATAATGAGGGCTTTCCATGGAGAAGAGGAGGAATATTAGAGGTATCAAACCTTTGATTCTGGAGAAAAGAGATAGACAGATATATCAAATTTATGATCTTGGGATTCATGCAAGGGTCTAGACAAGGAGAGCTTGAAGGAGTGTTGCATCATCATCCATGTTTGTAAGTATTCTCTTTGGGTTCTCATTTTAATATACTTGGCCTATTTCCTTCAAGCTTGTGTATTCTTACATGTGCTTGTCTATTGTTCCTTCAATCTTTGTAGATGAATTTGTTTGATCTAATCTTGTACAATAGGATTTCTTTGTTTCTCTTTGTTATCTATTGCATTGCAGGTATCAAGTTGCATTAAGGAGTTTGGAGATCAAGCTCGGATTGGAAGAAATGAGGAAAAACTTTGAAACTAGGCACATCAAAACTTTTCTCCCCCTCTCTTTATGATTAGTTAAACTAAATTGAAAGGGATGTTAGTGTCTACTTGTGTTTTTTATGTCTTGGTATTAAGGGTCTATAATCCAAGGGAAAGTTCACCTGTCCGCAGGGGAATATTTCTGTAACAAAAATTGGTGACTCCACTAGGGAAGGACATTGACTTGTCTTTCATTGGATCGTCTGATCTATTGCTCACCTTTAGATATTATTTGTTTTTTGTTTCTAATCTACTTCCCTTTCTCTCTTCCTCATTGAATATTTCGCAGACTCTTTGGTGAAATTTTCTGAGTTTTAAGCCTTATTTCTGAGTTTTTGGGAAGGGAAGCACTCCTCTACTTTGTACACCAGAGTGTTGATATAGGATCAATGCTCCCCTGTAGTGTATACCATAGCGTTGTAGCACTCTTTCTTTTGGAAATAGGAGCGTTGTAGCACTCTTTCCTTTTGGAAATAGGAGCGTTGATCTCCTTTTCTAGGTTTTTTTGCCCCTTTCTGATCACTTTTTCTCAGTCTAATCCTAAGGATCTTTTTTCTCAAATACCTTTGAATACTCTTAAATTAGTTCTGCTAAGAGTTGGGAATTTATCACTCATTTATGTTTATCCTTTGAGTTTGCAGATTTTCTCTTAGTTGTTGTCCCCTTGGGTTAGCAGGATCCCTTGGTTCTTTTTTCCTTTTGAGTTTATCTAATCTTCATCTCGTAAAGTTTTCAGATTGCTTGATGGCTTAGGATTTTCATCAACTAAGGTTTTCAAAGGTTTCTTGGTTTTGAGCCTTCTTGTTTTCATTTGAAATATCTCACTTTTTTGGATGATTAGGACTCTTATGACAACCTAGCTTGATTTTTGTTTCTTGTTGCTCTTCGTTTGAGGATTTTTATGAGTGTTTATCTTCTTTTTCTTTTGCATATTTGAGTTCTTAATTGAACAATTTATCATACTTGTTTCTTTCAGTTCTCGTTATCCTTTGAGTGAATTCTTTTTTTGAAATCTTTTTGCTTTGTGTCTTTTGTATCTTCATCTGACTCTTTCATTTTGATTGAAAGTATTGAAGCACTAAAGGATTTGCATTTGCTTTCTTTTAAAATCAAATAAAAAAGATAATTGCATTCTTGATTTTGGATAGTGTAGTAGATTGCATTTAGAAAATTGTGTTTGGGAATTGAGTGTTTTTTTTAATAAAGTCGAACCTCTTCTCCATCCTGTATGTAGGATTCATTGAAGAAAAATATTTGCATATCATTATTCTGCATTCTTTTGGAGTTGAGTCTAAAACATCATAAGTTTCACTTCCGCACCCTTGAGTAAACAACAGTCCTAAAATGAAGCGCTTATAAAATTGATCAGACACTTTTATATTATCTGGTAGTGAACCTACATTAGCTTAAAGTATAGGGCTTTGGAATAGGTTGTGAGGATAACATTCCAAAGCCATAAAACAAACATAAAATCTTGTTCTAGGGAGTGGTAAATCCAATTGTTCGTATAAGCATAATCGAGATCCCCCTCTCACACAAGGGTTAAACACGAGGTCATGTGAGAGAGAGCGACGGAGATTTCACCTTCGAAGCTTAACCCATGTAGCGGAAAGATTGTATATTGGGGGTTCTACCTGAGAAACAACTGGTTTCATTTGGTCTCAGAGCTTCATGAATCCTGAATCCATTTGGGGTTGTCAGTAGTATTCCAGTCCACTTGTCTTCATTTCTCTTGAAGAATTTTAGACTTGCTATCATGCACATACGTTCCTTCCAGATTGTCGATTGTAACCACCCGAAGGTTGATTGTGAGTTGGTAACCTTAGTGGCCTATATCTGTAGGGTTGATACACAAGGTGACAGTGAAGGGGAGTCTTCATCGTACCTGGGTCAAACGTTGGTCAAATTCACTCGGGCTCCTTAGAGGGTGTTACTGGACAAATCGGTAAGTGTTGACACAAACTAATCTCCCTAACTTCAACAAGAAATTAGAAAAAAACATGATAGAATATAAACTTCTCCTTAGATTTCAATGTGATGTATACTAGTTCAATGAGGGATAAATGACATACTGTTTAAACGTCATTTGATCCTTGCTAGTGTTTTCCTTGCTCCATTTTAAGGTTTGTGAGATGTTGAACCTGTTTAAGAAATACAAACCAACAAAGAGAGAAAAACAATATATATATTCCAATGAAATCTATACATAAGATCAAGGAGTTATGTAATAAAAATGGAGACACTTTTATAGGGAAGAAATGTATTACTGCATTATATTGATGAAAGTGGAGAATACAACCTATGCCTTGATGTTGCAAGGTCCCTTCCAATGGCCATTTTCCTCAACACACACACCTTTGCTCCAATGCCTTTGATGAAGAGTATACACAGCCTGACTTAGAAAGATAAAGAAAAGTTATCACAAGCACAATCTTTAGCAGAATTCTTCATGCATAAGCCAGCCTAAATTTTCCCATGATATATACCTCGTTATATAGAGTAAAAAGGGATGGATGAAAAGATTAGGATGATCCCACTAAATCAGAGAAGCGAGTGAGATCCAAACCGATCGAAGGCCACCTCATCTTCTCAAAGAATCCATTCTAGAACCTTCGAGAAATTCACCTTTTTTCTTTGTTTGAGCATTGTCACACCCTCAACATTAGAAACCTGCAACAATGTTGCAAGCCACTTTTGTGCAGCATGCAACGATTGGGGATCATCGCACCATTAACACTGGTAAGGTGCAACGATCTTCTTTAATAGTTTTTTCAATAAGGGAAAGATGATTCCATTTTTTAGGGGAAAGTTTTATTTCTCCAATATCCTTCAGGGAACATAGAAGTAGGAAAAACACATATCATCATTGATCACGGGGGTGAAAAAAATAATGTGCAACAGAATGACCCCCAAAGTATGAAGGTGGAGCACGTGACAGCTAAAATAATTTGCAGAATGTGTGTGTCGAGAACAAGGAGCACATCAGTCGGAGAATTGTCAACAAACAAGCATTTGCATAATAACATACCATTTATTGAGGTAGGCATTCCCATACTCAGATTACAAGTGACCCTAAGCACCTAAGCATATGTGTCAAGTGAATCATGTCCACCAATCTTACACTATGGATCCATGTCATTTTGATTTAACATAGACACAAGAAATACATTATGGATCTATGTTATAAAGACTTAATATTGGACATAGCCACGAGAAATACGTGGTGGATATATGTGTTAGTACAAACTCATGAATGCTCCATCGCAACCTGGGTCCATGTGACCATATCCAGGGTCTTCATTTCCATCGTCTCGAAGTACAAATCTATCCATGTGATTACAGATGTTGAAGTCAAACATGGTAGAAACCACTTGATTACCGGTAATTAATGGATACCATTAAAAAGTGCAAGGGAAATCACCATTGATGTCAATGACCCCCAAGGTACTCTAGTACAATCCAACGAATGTGAATTAATGATCTAAAATCAAACACTCGATGGAATTTTCCAAGCAGGGGCCAATGATGTGAACCCACTGTTGAAAACGAGTAAACCTACCATTGAGACATGCATGCTCCAAGGTACTAAAAGATTTCTAAGTCTAATTCTTGGATAATGAGTTGAAGTCGACAGGAAAATACTCGTCATAGGATGGCCTTAATGTATCCCCTGTTAGAATATTAGGGTTAGATGAAAAACAACAGTCACCTTTTAAAATTCAAAACAAAGATACTTTTAGATCTGAAGCAATGGCAGCATATAGATTAATAGACAGAAGTGACAGAATAATAATACAAATCTAAATAGGCAAAGCTCATCCAACGCTATTAAACTCAAACAATGAGAGATAAAACTCAGATCCAAACAGTGATATTAGTACTCTCAAAATATATGACAACAGTTTTCTAAAAGTAGATCTGCAACAGAACTCAAAATGATTCTTAGATCAAACATAGATGCAAAGACTCTTTTAAGTATAACAGCAGATCTATAATTCAATTCTGAAGCAAACAGTATTGAAGATGATACAAGTGTAACTGTAGATCAACAATGATACAAGACCTCTATTCTATATGACTGTGGTTCAAATAGCAAACAAGGAAGAGCTTAATAACTCAGATCTGAACTTTCAACAGAGGCAAATTAGAAGCATACCTGGCAATAGCCTTACCACTGAAGATGATGCACAACCACAATGAAGATAGGTCCTGAGTGTTATGCTCAGTTAAAGATTCGGTTCAGATCTATTTGAGATCTATTATGCCAATGTTTAAAAGATCTTTCATGCCACCAAAGTTTAAGGAATCAAAACAAAACCCCAAACCCTAACAAAGGAAACCCCCACGGTTGAGATAGACAAAGCATGCACAACAAGACTTCAGGATTCACCTCCACAACAGTCAGTAGTATCACTGCCCAAGCAGCGGCACCCTTCCACAGGCCGTGCCACCCTCCCAACAGGAATCGACACCCTTCCTCAGGAAACAACACCTTCAAAACAGGTAGTGACACCCTTCCTCAGATAGCAACACCCTTACAAGAGGCAGCGGTACCCTCATACAGCAGCCGGTACCCTCATACAGTAGGCGGTATCTTCATACAGCAGGTGGCAGCACCCTCAGCACATTCAACAACAAAAAGAAAGGAACGCAGCCTTCAAGGGTTTTACACATTAGAGAATAGGACAGCCGATCCTTCACAAAACAGAACAACACTTCACACTTCAACAGTCAAAGGCTGAGGCCGCACCTTCAAGGAGACTCCACGCTAGAATAAAGTCACAATAGAATGTGTGTAAGGAAGAGTAGGGGAGGGTTCTTTAAATAGTTGTAGGTTAGGGTAGGAGGGTAAAATTAAATAATATTATTCACATGTTTAAATTTTAAATTTAAACATGTGATTATTTACTTTTAAATTTAACCCTCAATAATAAAA
>ML785069.1:417651-444747 GCA_009831015.1 Picea engelmannii
GCTTGGTTACAAACCAAGACTTCCATGCCCCAGGCATGGGTACCCTGGTTACAAACCAGGGGCCCTGGTTACAAACCTAGGGTCTTCATCAATATTGGTCCCAGACCACATACCCCAGGAGTGCACTGGGGGCCCTAGATCTCATCTAGGGTCTTGGCCATCCTCCAGGAGAATGGCTCTCGCTGCTGCATGTAAATTTAACATCCCCCATCAATGACACAAAACATGTAACAGATTTGAAGTAGATCGGAGTATAAAGTGATTTCAAGACTGACTCAGGGAAGGCCGACATGGTAAGAGTTTGAGGAATGCATATGGCCGACTCGATAGAAGGCTTGTTTCAGTTGAACTTCTCTTGAACATATGAACGACACGACAATTATCTTGGCAACATTGACTTAAAGAGGACCAATATACAGACTTGTGGATGATCAAACGAGAGACAAATGGATTTCCCAACCCAAATACAACAATGAAAAAGGGGTGTCATGTTCAAGAGTGACTTACTACCACTAACACTGATACATATATACATTTCTTTCCCAATTTTCCCCCACCATTTCTGGCGAGTACCTCTTTATTTTTACACAAGCTTGAGGAGGATAACATATGCTTGAAATGAAATCTCATCCTTCGGATGAGTCCCTTGGAGTATTTTTAACGAACCCTAGGAAGGAGTGGATTGGTCCCATATGGGCCTTTCGATGTTTGTTTTACGAGTTCAAAGAAAGAAAACTCAGGGGTTTTTCATGTTTAGAGAGTCTGAAAAACACTTAAAGAAAACTCCAAAATGTCATTTTTCGTAAAGTATTTTGATGAGACTGAAAAAGATATAATATACCACTCAACAAATGTTTTCTTCAAATACTTTAACGAGCGTGAAAAGAACAAGATCGCTTGGCAATATTTTCATGTTTAGGGAGTTTAAAAAGAGCTTAAAGAGGACTCCAGGGGGGTTCATTTTTCATATAGTTTTTATGAGTCTGAAAAAGCAATAAAATTTTACTCGGTCACATTCTCATAGATTTACGAGCGTGAGAAAGAACAAAGACTATGCTCGACATTTTTTACTGAAAAAACTTAAAAGCAAAACATATGTAAAAAATGATAAAAGGGTTGATCCATATCAAGATTCCAGTCGCTCGACCTGTATTCTGTAATATTGACACTTTGAAATGTTCATTACATTTTAACATATGTGAAAAATAGTGAAAAATAATTTAAGTTTTGGTCAAAAAATGGTAAAATAGGTTAAATAAATAAAAAACAAGTTCATTTTACCATTCCATTTGTACTTTCACCAAAACTAGAGTCAAAACCCCTATTTTTCCTTGATCTTCAAGCAACGATTCCAGCGCGATTCATGGACGATTTCTCGAGCCGTCTCTATGAGTTTGGTTCTCTTCCTTCCCTCTCTCTTTCTATAGCAATTTCATTCAGTTTTTATGGTTATTTTTTAGTTTTGTGGGCAATTTTTCAAAGGAGAGAGCGCCTCCAGATGATCACAGGCTCACCCTATCGGGAACTGTGATGATATAGGATCATCACAGGGGTTACACTGATAAAGTGCGACGATGTCGCACTATGGTAAATATGGGACCTGCGACGACTGCAACTAAAAAATAAAAACGAAAAAAAGAACTAGGGAAGCCCACAATTTCAGATTTTCACTGAACTAATTCATCTTTAAATGTTGTTTGGAAGACTTTCCAAAGTTCATCATGCTCAAATGAAGGGAAAGAGAGCATGAGGAGGAATATTATATTGCAGGGAATGATCCCAACACAATCATGACACTCTGAGAGTGCGAATTTCTTAAGTTATTCAAAGTGCAGGGCATGAGGGCCCAATTAGGTCTATTGGAGCACTTAGTCTGAATGTGGGATGTGAATCAACAAGTTTTTCATGTTGGGGTTCATACACTCACTTTGGAGATTGACGACATTTATTTCTTCACCATCACCCATGTAGCTGGGAGTGCAACTCCACATATGGATTTGCAGAGTCAGTTTTAGTACGTTATTGAGTGCATGGAGCCTCGAGTCTTCAAATGGTGTGAGGGCCTCCTCAAGAATATGAAAAAACAATTAACAAAGTGCAGGACTGGTTAGCTGAAAAAATTTGGATACGGATTGATTTTGGTGTCCTTTTTCCTAGAAAGGGTCCCACTACTACGTCTCCAAAATTTGGATTGGGGTGTGCCTGCCCCACGTGATCCTCGCATGAGGAGGTGGGTCGACTTGATGGCACACCATGGTGGTGTCCCAGTTGTTACGTATGGAACGACCTTTTTCCAGAGGCTGAGAGATCAACTTATCATGATCGAGGATTATGCATATGTCAGGGATGATTTTCATGGTGATCCTAACTTGGTACTACCTGAGGGTTCACAGTGGGGAGAGATAGGTAAAAAAAAAAAATCATTATATATTGTTTTTGGCATTTTAATTATGAAATTTTTATGTTATGTATTTGAGACTAATCAAAAATATCTCAAAATGAAGATGTGGCACCTTTCAGACCTCTAGGGTCATCTCCAATCCAGATACATGGAGAGGGAGGTGCAACGGCAAGTCGGGGAGTAGTGGTTGAGGATCTCGAGGAGATCATACACAACCTCGAGGGATTAACTGTGGACATCCCTAACATTACTGTGGATGAGTTGCCTTGACGTTACCAACGCCATATTGTTGGCATTTCAACATCTATTGGTCGACTGCTCTTTCATGTAGCATGGGAAGTGGTTTGTTATCATGAGCAACATCCATGATACATATGTATATGAATCCATGTGCTTCAATATTTTGGTCTCAAGACACAGGTTTTTGTACCTTTTTGCATTATAATACAAAACTTCTACCAGCTTACTTGTCTTTATGTGTTTGTGTTTGGATTTATAAATTGCGCAAATGTCTATATAAAACATAATTAGCTAAACCATCTGTTAATGTGTTTAGATATCTAGGAATTTGTTGATATTCAATGTAATCAAAATTCCTTTCCAAGAGGCGAATTCTCAAGTATACCCGTAACAAAGTAGGACTTTTGATGGAATAGATGTTTCTTAATTGCAGCACCACAAGCTGAGAATCGAGTCGTACAATTAGATGATGGATACCAAGTGAAATGGCATCAGTCAATAACTCAATGACTGCACGATATTCCACAATATTGTTAGTTGTGCGACCCAAGAAAATACCTTGTAGACTTATCAACACGTTCGTAGGTGCATAGATTACCCATGCAACAGACGTGAGATTTTGAGTACTACCATCAGTAAAGCCAATATAAGGTAGCAAGAATGTCGACATATGGAAACCCAACAAAAGGAAAGGTAAGCAGTTTGAGGATAGAGAAGAAATGACAAAAAGTACAATAGAATATGATACATTAAAGTATAAAGCACTTATGTAAAACATTTTAAGCATAGTACTTATTTAGGTAAAGCCCATTTCTGGGTTCACCTAAAGGAATTCCATCGTAATCAACCAGATCATAAGCCCCTTTCTCTAATACTCGTTTAATGATATAAGGACCACACCACATGGGATCGAATTTACCTGCCCCCAACAAGTCACGATGTTGGTCATAAAGGAGAACCAAATCGCCTTCAGAAAAAACACGAGGTTTAACATGTTTGTCGTATTGAGCCTTGACACATTTCTTTTGGGTTTCTATGACTAATGCAACATCACGACGAGTCTCATCTAATTGCATTAAATACAACAGACGTTCTTCTTCAGCTGTGGTGTTGGGGAGGAGTTCGACGGCTAGCTTCAAAGACAGCTACATCTCGGACAATCTTTCATGTAATGGTCCTCACCACAAATAAGGCAAGGATAATGAGGTTTTCGCTTTTCTTTATCATCAACAAGTTGAGTTTTTGGTTTTTTGGGTTATTGATTATTAGTTTTATCTTATTTATTCTTACCCTTCCCTTTCTTTTTATTTTGAGATTTACCGATAGTTGTAGACTGGACTATATTCACCTCATATGTTTTACCGAGAGAGGCTTTAGGAGGAGTAGCATTTTGTACACTGGTAGTAATGGGTTTTGGATTGGAATGATTGGCTTGTTTCTTCTGAGTCTCTGTATGAAAAGTGCCAATCACACCATCAACAACATAAGATGCTATCAGAAGCATTGGGGTTGGATTTGTAGATGGGCGAGGAGTGTCAGGGATAAAGTCATACAATGTGCTTGTTTGAGAATACATGAGATCGAAGTATTGGGCACGACTGATTGCATGTTCTTCAATGGTGACACCTCCCATGGAAACATCACAAGATATGGGATTGATGAGCGACTTTGTGAACCACTCAGCCAATAATTGATCAAGAAGAGGAACTTTTATTAATCGTCTTTTCCTCCTCCACTCATGGATATGATCTAAGATGTGGGTAGAAGAGGATTGTTTAAATGAACTTAAAATTTATGTTTATGTCTCATATCGGATCGACAGTTGGTAATGTGTTAAGAAATCCATGGCTAGGGTGTTGAAATCATTGAAGAAACCTTGAGGCAATTTGATGTACCATTTGGCATCCGAACCCGTAAGAATGCATTGGAAAAGACGTAGTCGTATGGAGTCATCCATCAAGGAGTTGGATGAACACCAAAGATGAAAAGTCATGACATGATTATTTGTATCTTCTCCCGATCGACCATCAAACTTTGGAATGTATGACGGTAATTTAGCATGTATAACCGGACAAAAAGGAGAATGTAAGATAGGATCATTCAATATTCGAGACAAATCCAGGAAATCCAAAGTAGCTAGAAATGGAAATTGCATGTTAACTTGAGGAAACTGATAACTTTGGGGAGGCAATCACATAGGTATACTAGTAGGACCACAAGTCGTTTGAAAATAGTTAGAGGGTCCAGTCAAATTCGGTGGAGGAGGATTTTGAGTCAAGTAACCAACATTAGATTGTTGATTTGGTAAACCTCCTTGGAAAAGAGCATTAAATTGGAAAGCTTGACCCCGAGTAGGGTTTACAGTCCCTGGAAAAGGTTGTCTGGGATAAGAGGGTACAAAAGAATATGTTTGAGGAGTTTTCCCTCTAGGCAGTTGTTGATTTCCTTGGAAAGGAAAATTCCAAGGTTGGGTTTGCAATCCAGGCATAGATTGCCCATAAATTGGATTATGTCCTACAACTTGGGATTTCCCCCCAACTTGGGGTGGACCCCCAGAAGAGTATCCTCCAACAAGAAGTTGAAAACTAGAAGTAACAGAATGACTTGTGCCTCCAAGAAAATTGGAGCTACTTGGTCCAGGAATATTAGATCCTCCAGGTGGTGGAGGAAGACTAGGCCCTCTGGGTAAACCTTGGGTAGGATTAGGAATAAAATTGCTAGCAGCATTATACCCGGGTGGAACAAAAAGACTAGGTACTCTAGATGGAACCTGGGTTGGGTTAGTAATAGAGTTACTAAGAGAATTATACCTAGGTGGAAGTGATGGATTTGGTCTCGAAAGAAGTGGTGTTCCAATAGGAGCTTGAATTGTTACCAAACTTTCGGCAGAAAAAGGTGCAACGTGTGGGATTATGGTATAGATTTTGAACTGGCTAGGAAGAATTGTATGTGTACCAACTAACAGCAGGTCTGAAACCGTAGCAACTTGTCGTGTCAGTAAAATGATTTGGAGGTACTGTATAAGTAGTATAAGTAACATGTACATGTGGTGATGTAGGTTGGTTTGTACTCATACCTAGTTTAACAAAAATATCTCATCTCAAGGGATTTCTCTACAAAGAACGGACTGGGATAGAACTACTATTAAAAATTCCAGAAGTTTGAACAGGTGTTCTAAATGATTCACTAGGAAATGGTGGTGCATCCACACTAGACTCTACGAAAGGTCCTGAGGGTATTCTAGGATAGTCTTCAACAACAACGTCTCCAGAAGAATTTATTTTGAGCAAAACAGGGTCTTGAGTAACATTCAATAACAGATTTAGAGGGAGTGATGGTTCAACCAATGGAGTAGAAATCCCAATCTCAGAGGATGTGTCGTTATTGACTGCCTCTTCAGGTGAAGGACCCTCTGGTGAATTAGGAAGCAAGGGAGCATACTCTTCCAGTTCTTCCAGAGGAAATCCTTGCATCCTACGTGAACGACGAGGGCCGATGTTTTCCACACCCAATAAAGAATAAAAAAGATTTATGGCTAACTAGAGAAGACAAACAACACTCACTAATAAAATTTAGATATCAAGCATGCAAACAAACCTTCTTATTTTGAAATCATTAGTTGGTGATGAAATCCAACGTCGTGAGATCAAGACAAGAAGGGGCTGAGATAAAGCAGGTGGAAAAGTCACGTTGACAGCCTTCTTAACGAATTACACCCTGGTGCAAGCTCCCACACATAATAATGGGTATACCCTCCAAGGAGCCTGGTTGAGTTTGGCCAACGTCGATTCCAAGTACCCTGAAGAATTTCCCCTCCACAGTCACCTTGTGTAAAGACCCTAAATATGTATGCTACTAAGGTTACCAATTATGAAAATGATTCCTAGGGAAGCAGTCGACAGTCCGATATATGCACAACGGCAGGGTATCTAAGCCTGAAATATCCTTGAGAAGGTCATATTGATGGGAAACTTTGACATGTCGTCAACTGATGGAAGTATCAAGAAAAACAAGTGAATCTATAAGATCAAGCATGCAGTTGATGGAAGTATCGAGAAAAACAAAATGGGATCTATAGCCAGAAGTTTCTCACCAACAGAGGGAGTTGTCTATGATGAGACACTTGATCCAGTAAATTCGATACACTTCCATCCATACTACCATCCATGAGTTGGAAACTATATCAGATAGATAAACTCTTGATGAGTTTGGATTTTAGCAAGAGTGTTGCTAATCCAAACCTATATCATTACAATATTGGTAACGAAAGCCTGATTTTGATGACTTATTTAGAAAGCCTTGGTGTTGGATACAAGTAATCCTTGACTTCTGAATTCAAGATGAAGAATATGAGTATGATGCACTACTCCTCGAGACAAGAAGTATGATAGAGGACCAATGGGATTTTCCTAAGTTAAGGAAAATATACAGTGAAAATATTAAAGAAGTTCAAAGTATGACAGAATGCAAAATCCATCATGATGGATTTAAAGAAGAAGATTAATGATGATTCAGACGAGGCTGATCCACAACTGATTGGATCGCTGATGTGTTTGGTTAACACCATACTTGATTCATGCCATGCAGTGAATGTGCTTAGTCATTTCATGATTCAACCGAGAAAGACTCACTAGACAAAAACAAAACATGTATTAAGATATATACAAGGCACAATTGGATATGGCCTAAGATATGCCCCTCTAGAGTGAACTTGAGTTTGCAGGATATGCCGATTCATATTGAGCAAAGAGTACAGTGGACTGGAAGAGCACATTCGGTTGATGTTCTACCATGAAGTTTGCCATGGTTTCCTGATGCAACAAGAAATGAAAACTTTGTGGCCTTGAATGCCATAGAAGTAAAGTATGTACCATTGAGTGTGAAAAACAGTATGGCTTCACAAGCTTTTGACAGACTTACTTGATCATGAGATGGATCCTATGATGATAACCAAGAGCCATTTATAAAGCTCCTTGAGAACCCAATGTTTCTTGATGGATCGAAACATGATGAGATGAAATACTATTATATCAAAGATATGATACAGAGAAAATTTGTCCACATATAGTACCTTCCTACACATAAGCAGATTGCAGACATCTTCACCAAACTAATTTGGTGAAGAATTCCTTACTAGTTGAGAGGGAGTATTGATGACTCCAGCCAAGACAAAATTCAGAGTACATCCATGTGAGACTTGGCATGATAAAGAATGTCTCCCTAGCTGAGAGGGAGTGTTGATGATTGCAGCTATGTGAGACATTCTCTAGCTTACAAACCTGTGAGATGTGGATCATTGCAGCTATGTGAGACTTTCTCCAACTTACAAACCTGAGAGAAAGCCCCTAAGTAGGGTACGTGGTTCCTATCTGAGACAGAGCTAGAACATAAATATGACCTCATCCATTCAGAGAGTTGAGAAGAACTCCAGATGATTATCCTGTGGGAAAGGCGATCTGCTGAGTTGGACATGTCGGTGGCTGAGCATAAGGTGAACGTGTGAAATCTCAAAGTGTTGGGTGCATCATCATGACAGAAATGAAGATGGTGTATTAGCCTCCTCTAAGAAACAAATTTGACGATAAACTCCAGATGATTCTCTTATGTGAGGCAGTGGGAAAGAAGATTTGTAGAGTGTGTTGATATTATGGTAGTTGCAGGAGGTATTTACCTCCACGTGTAAACTTGACGAGAATAGAATATTCTAGGAAGCAAGAAGAAACCCTAATTAGTTGGCTAATAACCCTAGAAGAAAAGTCAGCTCAAGAGGATAATTTGTATTAGGTTATTAGCCTCCAAGAGAAGAAGTCAACTAAAGGAAATATTATATACTGAGTAAATATACACCCAGAATGAGAAGTCAGCCCAGGCAGTTTGCCAATTTTAGTATAAATACAGGAGGCCAGTCTTCATTCTGGAAAACATTCTCATAATTGTAGTAGCACACTTGTGCGCACTACAATTGGGCAGTTTTGTGCACAAGTTCTGGAGAAGCTGATGCCGCCAGTCTATAATCTCCGTCTTCTCTGGGTTTGGACTTTCTAATCAGCTCTTGTTACTCTTTCTTGGTGCACTATCCTTGGAGAAAGATGTGCCACATTTGTTTGGATATCTAGTCGAGGGTTTGCTTCCGAAATGATTCTCTGTCAAGATTAAGGTGCTCGAGGGTGGCTTCAGCCTATGGTTGGGTGACAATAGTGATATTATCTATGGTTAAATGAGTACATCCATCATATTCTAATAGGTTATGGGCCCACACCTCCTTCATTCATTCTAACCACTGGAAGGGAACATAGCCATAAGGATACTAAGCTAGTTGAAGAACTTCCACTAGGGTTTCTAGCAGAAGCAGTTACCAAAGCATTGTCGCTAGGGTTACTAGTAGGTGCAGATGCAAAAACCCTAACCCTCTTGTTGAGGCACCTTAAGTGAATGGATTGACCTAATTTTTAGATAGACTAGTGCGCCCTAGCCTAGTGCATCTTTTGGTATTCTCAACAAGCTAAGACGTCAAGTTTGAGTTTTGGTCAAATCTAGGGTTGACCAAGTCAAAGAAGCCATGACTCACTCTATGAAGTCAGAAAACAAGTTAGAAGAGGCTTCTAACTTCAGAGCATGGAAGACAAGGATTGATCTCATCCTTGCCAAGAATAAAGTGTTGGATATCGTGAAAGGAAAGATTGTGGAACTAGAGTTTGAAGAAGGAAAAGAGAAGGAACCACAGAATGTTGCAGTTATGGAGAAGTTCAAAGACAATGACATCAATGCCATGAGTATCAAAGTGGATTCTATAAAAGACTACTTGATACCCTACATCTCCCATCTTGATTGTTCTAATAAGATGCACGATGCCCTAACAAACCTCTTCTCAGTCAGAAACATTGGACAAGTAATGAGTCTGAAGAATGAGCTCCATGACATGGAGATGAATGATGATGACATCATAACATCATACTTTGTGAGAATCTCTCAGTTAAGAGATCATCTACAAGCTATTGAAGAAATATTTTCAGAGAAGCAACTAGTAAATACAGTACTCAACGGTCTTCCCAAGACATGGGATGCATTTTCTGCAAGCATGAACACAAGGAAGGAGTATCCTACATTTGAAGAACTTTAGACTTGTTGCGCAAAAGAAGAATCAAGTATTAGTGAAAAAGAGAAACCTCAAAAGAAATACGATGATCAAGCCTTCACAACAAGATTCAAGAATTTCAAGAACAAAAGGAAGTTTGGTTCAAGGAAGAAGCCAAATCAAGAGAAAGATTTGTCAGAAATACAATGCTTCAACTGTCAAAAGTATGGTCACTACAAGAATCATTGTCTCGAGCTAAAGAAAAGGAAGGAGACACACGAAGCATCAGTTGCCAAAGAAAGGAAATCAAAGAAGACCAACCAGGATAAAACAAACTTCTTCTTCTAAGACAAGGTAACAATACTCTTCATAAGTTCTTGTATATACCATGTTTTTTGTACATATCTTGCATATCTATTTCCTAGAAGATAATATGTTCAAAGAGAAACTATACCTATGGAAGAACAACAAGATAAGGATTGCTATCACAATGACTACAAGTCGGGAAATACACATGAAAGGATGAAGTACATCACCAAACCCTAGTAACAATTCATGTGGAAGTTACTGCATAAGTAACAGCTGCAAGATAAGTTGAAATCAGAATCAATCTTGAAGAAACCCAGAAGAAGTAAAGAAATAAAGAAGTCAGCAATCAAGAGGAAATTGGAAAAATATTTTTGTCACTTTGCAGAAGGCAATATAGATGCAGACAAAAGCATGGACTATCCTAGATGGGGGGATTCGATTATATTTCCAAAAGAAGAGCATGCACTCTTGCATGAAGCAAGGATTAGGAGGGAGTTAATCCTAAATTATATGATCCATTGAGGATGATGAAGTATCTATCCATGGTAGCAACCATGAAAAGAAGCACGTGTTCAGTTTGACTTTAGAAGAAGTCTTCTTTGAAAAGAAGCCTTAAAGTATCCCTGGTTGTCCATCCACATCCGTGATCCTATGATGAAATAAAGAAGTGTAATCTTCAGGGCATGAAATCTATAGAAAACTCCATGGACCCAAGAACTAAAGAGAAACATAAAGAAGAACATGAAGATTCTAGGAGAGAAGGAAAAGCCAGAACAACCAGTCATTATATCGAGAATCACGAGACTATCGGCCTGATCTAAACTCACCAAAAGTAATCAAGCAGAGGAACTGATGAATTACAGTGTATGGAACACTTATGAATGTAAGAATTGCGAGATCCAGAACTAGAGGGTCTCCCAAATGGAGGGAGAAGACTATGGTGATTGCTTGTTCCAGTAAACCAGACATACCTCTACATGAGCCATTATATCGTTCGCAATATCCATGGGTTGGAGTTTACATCAAATGAATGCAAAGACTGCTCTCCAGAATAATTGAAGAAAGAACATATGTAGAACAACCTCAAGGCTTTGAGGTATACCAAGAAGAGACCTTTGAATACAGATGGAAGAAGACAACTTGGTGGAGAACCTCCAATGCACAATAGAAGCGTGGTGAAAAATTTCTATAACATAGATATTGTATTAGAATGGCTACTCAGAACTTCAGGATGATGGATTGCCAATCCATGACAAACTCTCATGATAGCAGAAAAAGTACCACTTGGATATGCTCCAGTTTGACCCTTGCCACGATGTTGTAAACTAGCAGGAAACAAAAGAGATGAATCCAACTATGATATACTATAATGATCAAAGATATATGAAGTCTTCAGAGAAAACCAGTGTTCCAGAAAAACCGAAGTACATTGAGATCAAGCATTACATTCTTCGTGATGAGATCTAGAGAGGAGAAGTGGTTCTTCAATATATCTCCACAGATGAGCAGATAAGCAGATATTTTGGTAAGGCCTCTATCCAAGATGAAAGAGTTTTGTGTACTCAAGCTGGATCTCATGGAGATGACTTCCCTATTGAAAAAGGAAGAGATGAATCCCAAGTTGGGAGTGAGAACTGATGTGTTATTAATTTATGGATAGTCATTTTTCAGTTAGAAAAATGGTCCAGGATGAACAGTTCCTTTACAATTCGGAAAGTGGTTTGAGATTTCTGACGGACAGGCATTTTCCAGTTCGGAAAATTGTCCAAACCGAATGGTCATTTTTGTAATGAAAATGGTTCGATGGATTGTTGATGTACCATAGACAACTATTCCCGTTGTGGTAAACATTGGGAATGGTCTAAGACAATCTCTCTTCTTGATGGTCACTCTCAGTAGTGGTTAAGAAGACCGGTCTGCCTCACTAGACAGTCATTCTTTCGAAGCTCACAGTTGTGAGAAATTTTGAAGAATGGTCTGTTTTGGAGGTTGGTGCAGGACAATCATTTCCTTAAGAAATGGTCCAGATAGTCATTCCCTAGCGAAGATTCATTCTCTCCAGGTTTCACTTTGTTTAGTGCCGGAGGAATGGCCCAGATAGGTGAATGGTCCAGGTTCAACAATCAAGGACAAGCATTCCCTAGGGTGGACTCATTCTCTCCAGGTTGCACTCTGTTTAGTGCCAGAGGAATGGACTAGATAGGTGAATGGTCCAGGCTCAGAAATCGTGACAGTTATTCTTCCTTGCTTGAGAAGAATAGTCCAGATATCTCATCATTGATGTTTTACCTTCTTAGGGTAGATGCTCTTCCAAATCTCACAGATGTGAGTGGAAGAAAGGCCCAGATGATTTAGTTTATATTATAACAATGTTTTCTGTGTAGGTTGATGATATGATTGTTATGGAGACTATATGTCTCCTAAAAATAGATGTATACTACTGTGGTGGATGCATTCCACTAATTGTGACTATATTTCACTGATCAAGTATCTGTGTGCTACTTGGTGTGGCAGTGTACCACTGGATTGTAGTTGTGTACTACTATGGATAGACACAGTTGTGTTCTATTGAATGACATTTCTTTGATTGCCTTGTAAACTATTAGAAGTATTAAAAATGATTATCAGATGGATGATCAGTGTACTAATGGACAAAGATTCTCCAGACGGAAAATGGTCCAGGACATTTATTCTTCTAGTACATATGCTCGGATTAGAAAAATGGTTTTTGTATCACTCCTTGGAGTGAGTGACTTATTCAGCATCATGTCTGATTACTCAGATGGAGTATGGTTTTGAGAGACGATGCAGTTGATGTTCTCAGATGACATTGATCGTGATGATGGTGCTAGTTATCTAATCATGAGATAGTTTGTACGACTATGATAATGCTACCGATTCAATGGTATGTTTGTGCTCAAGACCATTGCCTTCAATACCTCCCTAGCTAGGAGGGGGTGTTGATATTACGGTAGCTATGAGAGGTATTTACCTCCATGTGTAAAACTGACGAGAATAGAATATTCTGGGAAGCAAGAAGAAACCCTAATTAGTTGGCTAATAACCCTAGAAGACAAGTCATCTCAAGAGGATAATTTGTATTAGGTTATTAGCATCCAAGAGAAGAAGTCGGCTAAAGGAAATATTATATACTGAGTAAATAGACACCCAGAATGAGTAGTCGGCCCAGGCAGTTTACTGATTTTAGTATAAATACAGGAGGCCGGTCTTTATTCTGGCAGGCATTCTTAGAACTGCAATAGCACACTCGTGTGCATTGCAATTGGGTAGTTTTGTGCACAAGTTCTGGAGAAGTTGTTACCGCCAGTCTATAGTCTCGGTCTTCTCTGGGTTTGGAATTTCTGATCAAATCTTGTTACTCTTGTTTGGTGCGCTATCCTTGGAGAAATATGTGCCATCTTTGTTTGGCTATCTAGACTAGGGTTTTCTTCTAGAATGATTCTCTGTCAAAGTTAAGGTGCTCGGGGGTGGCTTCGACCTATGGTTGGGTGACAATAGTGATATTGTCTATGGTTAAACGAGTACATCCATCATATTCTAATAGAGTGGATGTTCCTGTGGATGAGCATAGGTGAACGTGTGAAGATCTGGTTCTTCTGTGTAATGCAGTGAGCCAGAGATGTGGACATCCCTATGGATGTGTCCCTAGTGGATGAGCACTAGTGGGTGTATTAGATCCTTTGCTATATTGTACAAGAGTCAGACCTTCCTGTAACCCTAATTGTAATGTAAAGGGTACAGGTCGGCCCCACCTTAATGCGATTGTTAATTAATGTAAAAGATAATTAATCTGGTTAATATTAATTATATTATAAACTAGTGAGGTCGGCCATGTTGTGCCAATAGAGACTTATGTTGACAGTTTCAGGTTAGTATAAGTAAAGGTAAATTCCCCATTGAGGAAACATATCTTTCATGTGAGTTTGGAAATTTCAGCAAGTACACCTTCTTGGGAAAAGTGTGCACCTATCTTGGGCGCTAGTCTTCTAGGGTTTGAGCACCCTCTTGTGTGCTAGGTTTTCTTGGTGGTGAAGGTTTTTCTCTTGAAGAATATAACAAAGGATTTGGCTGGGTTTTCTTCCCTTGTTGAGAAGGGTTTCCCAGGATACTTCTTGTGTTCTTGTGCTCTTGTGCATGGTGCTTCTTCTTGTGATCTTGGTTACTACAACATTAATGGTTATGGTCAGATGCTAAAAATGGAATGAACTTCATGCATAACCTTGCCTATTGAAAAATCAATACATACCAAGAAGAAATTCCAAACTATAACTAAGATAAAGTACAAGCCTAAAACCGAAAATACTAATTGCAGTAGCTGCAGCTGCAACCACTCTCTAGACTTGCGCACTTGCTGAATTTCTATAGTACGCACTAGATTTCTGCAGTTGCGAGCTATGTGTGTCAAATGAGCTCTGGCATCCTGTATTTATACTGCTCCTCCTTAGTTTTCTGGGTCGACTTCTCATTCTGGAGACTAAAAACTCAATATTAAATATTTCCTTTAGCCGAATTGTCTTCTAGGGTTATGTCCAATACTTTAGGGTTTCTTATTGCTTCCCAGAATATTCTATTCTTGTCAGGGTTACACGAGGAGGTTAATACCTCCTGTAGATACCATAATATCAACACTCCCTCCTAGTTAGGGAAGTGTTGAAGGAAATGGTCTTGAGCAAACACATACCATTCAACCGGTAGCATCATCATATCCATACATGTTATCTCATGATTAGATCATGAGAACCATCATCATTATCCATATCATCTGATAGAATTAGCTGCATCATTTCTCGAAGCCATACTCCATCTGAGTAATTAAGCATGATGTTCAATAACTCATTCAATCCATAGAGTGATACAAGAACCATTCTTCTAATCTAGACATATGTCCTAGAAGAATAATTGTTCCAACAGATGCTGGAAGCCATGCCATGGGCTACAAGGACTATTCTTCTAATCTGGATATACATCCTAGAAAAATAAATGTCCTGGACCATATTTCGTCTGGAGAATGTTTGTCCACCAACACACTGACTATCTAGCTAGTTGGTAATCATTTCCAACACTATTGATAGTCTTCATGGAAATCAGAACAATGCCATTCAATAGAACACAACTGTGTCTATCCATAGTAGTACACAACTACTATCCAATGGTACACAACCACACCAAGTAGCACACGACTACTTAATCAGTGATAGATAGTCACAACCAATGGAACACATCCACCACAGTAGCATACATCTACTGTCCAGAGATATACATCTACTGTCCATAGCAATCATATCATCTGATATCAACCTTCATAAAACAATATCATGATATAAACTGAGTCATATGAGCCATTCTTCCACTCAAATTTGTGAGATCTAGAAGAGCATCTGCCCTCAGAATGTAAAACATCAGCCGTGGGCTATCTAGACTATTCTTCTCAGGCATAGAAGAATAATTGTCCCTAATTTTTTAGCCCTGACAACTCACCTAACTGGGCCATTCCTCCATCACTAGTCATAGTGCAACCTGGAGAGAATGAGTCTGCCCTAGGGAATGTCTGTACCTAATTTTTGAACCTGGACCATTCACCTATCTGGGCCATTCCTATGGCACTAATCATACTGCAACCTAGAGAGAATGAGTCTGCCCTAGGGAATGCATGTCCATGATTGTTGAACCTAGACCATTCACCTAATTGGTCCATTCCTCTGGTATTAATCATAGTGAAACCTGGATAGAATGAGTCTACCCTAGGGAATGACTGTCTGAACCATTTCCTAATGGAAATGATTTTCCTGCACCAACCTCGAAAATGAACCATTCTTCGAAACTGCTCACAACTGTGAACTTCAAAAGATTGACTGCCCGACGAGCCAGGCCATTCTACTTGAACACTACTCAAAGTGACTTCCAAGAAGAATAATTATCCTATACCATTCCCCCACACTGGCCACAAGGGGAATCACTGTCTATGATACATCAACAATCTATCGAACCATTTTCATTACGAAAATGATTGTCCGATATGGACCATTTTCCGAATTGGAAAATGCTTGTCCATCAGAAATCTCAAACCACTTTCCGAAATGGAAAGGAACTTCTCATCCTGGACCATTTTTCTAACTAAAAAATGATTTTCTATAAATCAATAACACATCAGTGCTCCCTCCCAACCTGGGAGTAATCTCTTCCTTTTTCAATAAGGAAGTCGTCTCCACAAGCCCCAACTTGTTTCTTAAGTACACAAAAGTTTTCATCGTGGATAGAGGCTTTACCAAAATGTCTGCTATGTGCTCATCTGTGGAGATATATTGGAGAAACACTTCTCTTTTCTGGACTTCATCATGGAGAATGTAATTCTTGATCTCAATGTACTTTAGTCTATCATGGAACATTGGTTTTCTCAGAAGGCTTCATATAGCTCTGATCATTACAATATATCATGGTTGAATTCAACACTTTTGTTTCCTTATGGCTCATGACATCATGACAAGGCTCAAACTGAAACATATCCAAGTAGCAATTCTTCTGTCATCATGAGAGTTTGCCATGGATTATCACTCCATCATCCCAGACTTCTGAGTAACTATTCTGATACACTATCTTTGTCATAGAAAGTTTTCACCACGCTTCTATTGTATATGAGATACTCTGCATCAAGTTGTTTGAATCCATACAAGGTCTTCTTCTATCTACATACATGGGTCTCTTTCTAGTATAAGCTTCTTTATCACTTTCTTTATTGGGAAGAACAGTCTTTTACATGTAAATTCCAATCCATGGATACTACAAGAGGTATATATGGAACAAGTTGTTGTCATAGTCTTATCCCTCTTTCTGGAAGAACCTCTGAATCTTGTGATGCTTCCATTCATAAGTCTTTTTCACACTATTATTTATCATAACTTCCATTTATTCTGCTCGATTGATTCTTAGTGAGTTCAAACCAAGCTGGTAGTCTTTGTGATTTTCGATATAATAACTGGTTGTTCTGGCTTTTTCTTTCTCTCTTGGAATCTTCATGTTCTTCCTCGTGTTTCTCTTTAGCTCTTGGGTCCATGGAGTCTTCTATAGATTCCATGCCCTGAAGATTCCAACTTCTTTCTTTCATCATAGGATCATGGATGTAGATGGATAACCAAGGATACTTTAAGGCTTATTTTCGAAGAAGACTTCTTCTAAAGTCAAACTGAACACGTGTTGCTTTTCATGGTTGTTACTTTCAATAGGAACATGAATAGATACTTCATAATCCTCAATGGATAATATTATTTAGGATTATCTCCCTCCTTATCCTTGCTTCATGCATGAATGCATGCTCTTCTTTTGGAATTTTGTAATCATCTCTCTACATCTAAGATAGTCCACACTTTCGTCTGCATTCTTAATCCCTTTTGCAAGGTGTCACAAGTATTTTTCTAATTTCCTTTGTTTTGACTTCTTCTGGGTCTCTATAGGTTTGATTATGATTTCGGTTGATCTGGTAGTTGTTACTTATATAATATCTTCCACAGGAATTGTTACGAAAGATTGTCAACATACTTCATCTTTTCATGTGTATTTCTTGACTTGTAGTCATTGTAATAGCAATCCTTATCCTTTTATTCTTCCATAGGTATTGTTTCCCTTGATCATATTTTCTTCTAAGAAATAGATATACATGATATGTACATGAACTATGTAAACATGATATATACAAGGGCTTTGAAGAATATTGTTACCTTGACTTAAAAAGAAGAAGTATGTTTTATCCTGCTTGACTTTCTTTGAGGGTTCCCTTTCTTTGGCAACTGTTTCTTTGTATGTTTCCTTCCTTTTCTTTAATTTAGGACAATGGTTTTTGTAGTGACCATATTTTCGACAATTGAAGCATTGTATCTTTGACATATCATTTTCTTGATTTGGTTTCTTCTTTGAGCCAAACTTCTTATTCCTGAAATTATTGAACTTTGTTGTGAAAGCTTGATCATCGTATTTATTTTGGGATTTATCTTTTGCATTAATCCTTGATTCTTCATGTACACAACAAGTCCAAAGTTATTCAAATGTGTGATACTCCTTTCTTGTGTTCATGCTTGCAGAAAATGCATCCCATGTCTTGGGAAGACCATTGAGTACTATATTTACCAGTTCCTTCTCTGAAATGACTTCTTCAATAGCTTGTAGTTGATCTCTTAACTGAGATATTCTCACAAGGTATGATGTTATGTTGTCATCATCATTCATTTTCATGTCACGGAGCTCATTCTTCAGACTCATTACTTATCCAATGTTTTTGACTGAGAAGAGGTTAGTTAGAGCATCGTACATCTTCTTAGATGAGTCAAGATGAGAGATGTAGGGTATCAAGTGGTCTTTTATAGAGTCCACTATGATACTCATGGCATTGATTTCATTGTCCTTGAACTTCTCCATAATTGCAACGTTCTGAGGTTCCTTCTCTTTTCCTTCTTCAAACTATGGTTCCACAATCTTTCCTTTCACGATGTCCAACACTTTATTCTTGGCAAGGATGAGGTCAATACTTGTCTTCCATGTTCTCAATCCTTGTTTGTTAGAGTAAGTCATGATTGATTTGACTTGGTCAACCTTTGACTTTGACCAAAAACTCAAACTTGACGTCTTATCTTATTGAGAGTACCAGGAGGTGCACTAGGCTAGGGAGCACTAGGCTATCAAGAAATTAGGTCAATCTCTTCACTTAAGGTTCCTCAATAAGAGGGTTAGGGTTTCGTTGTTGCAGCAAAAACTGACTGCAACTGCAACTATAACTAAGAAAAATCCTCCCTATCTATATTCCAATGGTTAGACTGTCTGAAGATAGTGTGGACCCATAACATGTTATAAATAATAGGTGTGCTCGTTTAACCATAGACAATATAGCAATATTGTCACCCAACCATAGGTCGAAGCCACCCCCGAGAACCTTAACCTTGATAGAGAGAATAATTTTGAAAGCAAACCCTAGGTCCAAAAGCCAATCAAGGTAGCATTCCACTCTCCAGAGCTAGCATACGAAGAAAAAATCCCAAACCATAACCAAGAGAAAGTCCAAGCCTAAAACTGAAAATACTAGTTGCAGTAGCTGCAACTACAACTACTCTTCAGACTTGCACACTTGTCGAATTTCTGTAGTGCGCACTAGATTTCTGCAGTTTTGAGATGTGTGTGTCAAATGAGCTCTAGAGTCTTGTATTTATACTACTCCTCCTTAGTTTTCTGGGCCCGAATTCTCATTCTTGAGGCTAAAAAGTTAATATTAAATATTTCCTTTAGTCAACTTGTCTTCTAGGGTTATGTCCAATGATTTAGGGTTTCTTCTTGCTTCCCAAAATATTCTATTCTTGTCAAGGTTACACGTGGAGGTTAATATCTCCCACAAATACCATAATATCAACATATATAAATATTAAAACTATTGATTATAAGTTGTGACCCTCTAGAGAGTCTACTGAAGACTAAAAGCATAGAAAATACTAGAAAAACCTATGTTACTATCGATGCCAGTGGTTTCAGTTCTATGGAGGTCCAACTCCTTTATGGGTCTCATGTCATTGTTATTTTCCCAAGACATTTCCTTCATCGATGATTATAGGATTAGTGCTAGTTCCTTGAGACTCAGGGGTGTTGGTGGCATTAACCATGTTCTCATCCTTTTTAGCATTCCACTTCGTCACCTTGAAGCTAATCTCAAAGTTGATGCTACAGAGAACAATGAACTTCACCTCCTACCATATGAGTCAATCTAGTCTCTCACTATTTATTATCCTTGTCCTCTAATAATAGGGCAATCAGTTTTTTTTCCAACCACTAAAACTCCATCGCACGAAAGACCTTAGTGTCTCACGTTCTAGTATACCCAGTATCCCTTACCCGCTCCTGAAACTACTTTTTTATTACTGCTTTCAAGCTCTTCTTGTTCCTTGACCTCATTCTTTCCTCCAAATCCTCTATCTTTCGTTGATTCATCGAAGGTGTGCTTCAGAAGTGTATTTTCTTGGCATGTTTGACTCCCTTCCTTGCTCCGGTGCCACCCGACTTTATTCAATTCCTCCTATGATCCTCATGTGTATGAGCTCCCTTGCCTTTGGAGCCTCTTTTGCATGACTTAGGTTAGTCAACATTATTTTGGTTACCCATCGTCATTGTAGATTCATACCCTACTCCTATAGGGATTGCCTCTTTGTGCCTCACATTGACATGGTGAGCAATCATGGATACTCCCCCTAATTGTAGGTTTTCACCTCAACCTCTAGAGAATCGTCTTGCTTCTAGATGCCCTTTATCCTTTCCCACCACTGACAAGATTGTTTCTAGGCCTCCCTGAGGAGGGAGATCCCACAACCCAAGACTAAGGATTGACCTCTAATCAATTCACACCTCACTCTATTTCTTTATCAGACAACCTATCAGTATATGGAGGATCAAATTTTCCCTTAAAGAAGAGGTCCTACGGACCTTCACACATTGTAAATAACCCCCAACCCAATCATTAGCATAATTGTTGTTTCAATCATTGCTACAAGTGTTCTTCTTAGCTGAAGTAACCTCTGTGTACTATCATCCTTGGAGAAATCAAGATTACAAATGCCCCAATCTTCCTCCCAAAATTTCCCTTTTCTCTGTCTGGTCCACTCGTTCTACCTACATCATTCTTCATTATGATTAAAGGAGGGAGGGTGGTGTGGTTCTTCCCACCCCCCAACTAATCTATACTTGTCTTCCCCTCCAGACAATTGTTGTCAATGAGGGGCAATTAATGCACTAGGTGGCAATGGGGCTCCACGTGGGGAGTCGAAGCCCCACTTGTTTGTTAATGTTTAAGCCATTATTATAGTTCTTTGCATTTCAATAGATAACAATAGCATAATACAAGATCACTGAGAAATACACAATCACAAGAGACACAACATTTATCCTGGGAAACCCTCTAGGGGAAGAAAACCTAGCAAAACTTCCTTATTAGAGATAGCCAATACAATGCCAAGAGATAACTCAAACTAAAACAAAATATCCTCTCCCAAAGATGCACCACTCTCTCTCCTTATTCTCTAACTGCAATTCCGAAACTTGTCTCTCAAATGAGCAAGTGAGTTGTGTGTAAGTGATGCGCTAGCATCCTTATTTATACAAGACTGGCACGTGTGAAGTGTCTCTTCACTAGCAAGGCCAACTTCTCTCACTGGGTGGTTATAACCACCTTTATTATATTTTCGGGGCCTCTTGATATTATGGGGCCGACTTCTTCTTTTTCCTTTTACAATTACATTATGACCAATCCGCAAAAGGGGATTTGGTCCTTTTACAATAGCCAACATGATCAATCCACAATGGGGATTGATCCAATGAATAATATATCAAATAATAATAAGAATACACTTTGCAGTTACATTATTTTAACACTCCCCCTTAACAAGAAGGGTATTCTTCAGTAGCATCATGCGAGAGAGAGAGAGGCCTTTATCATCAACAGCATCAAGTGGGTGAGAGGACAACATCATCAATATCATCTTGGAACATTGACTGGCGTAGCTATAAATCATCGAAAGTTTTCTTCATCGGCAACATCGTCATTCTCAAAGGAATGAAATCATCATTTGCATCAATATGTATTAGTATAAAACTAATACATCATCATCATCACAGCACGAGGTTGGCTCATCATAATAATACTAGACTGGCATTACATCACAGCTATCAAGCCAGAAGCACAGTTCTAGTCTCATCTCATAGTCTTTCTTTATGTCACAGCAGTAAAGCTGGAAGCAAGATACTAGAACAAGATATGTCATAGTCTTTCTTTACGTCACGTCCATCTCGTGTAACTTCCACTTCATCTTAGCTGCAAGGGCTATGATGGTTCTGATCGAAGTGTATCTGGCTACAGGAGCAAATGTCTCTTCATAGTCAATGCCTTCCTTTTGAGAAAAGCCACGAGCGACAAATCTTGCTTTATATTTCTCAATACTTGCATCAGCAGCATGTTATATTTTGAAGAGCCATTTGGAGGACACCACATCTTTACTCTTCAGTCTGGGAAGTATTTTCCATACTTCATTATGCATTATGGATTGGTATTCCTCTGTCATGGCATCTACCCATTCTTTCCTCTGAATGGCTTATTCAAAGCAGGTAGGCTCCTCCTCTAGAAGATTGCACATCAAAGCCATATAGCTGGAGAATGGCTTTATTATTTTCACTTGTCTCATGGTTCCTTCAGGAATACCATACTTCTCTCCATCTTGAATAAGCTCTCTACCCCAAGCTAGCTTCCTTTTATGGAGGATCGTCATCTGAGGAGGTTCTTGAACTTCTATCATGTCATGATCTTCTAGTAATTTCTCATCAGGGGAAGTTACAACTTCCCTCATTGGTTCAACAACTCTGGGAACCTCCCTCACCGGTTCAGCAGTCCTGGGGATTACGAGTTCCTCTTCATATACTTCTTCAAGATGTCATATTCTTGATTTCTTAAGCATTGCATCTTCATCAAAAGTCACATCCCTACTGATATCAATGTGACGGTGACCTAGTATATAGATTCTGAAGGCCATGGAGACCTCATAGTATCCCACAAATATTCCCTTCTTTCCTAAAGGTTCCAGCTTGTTTCTCTTCTCTTTCGGTATATGAATAAATATTGGGCAGCCAAATATTTTGAGATGGCTTACCTCTGGCTTCTTTTTAGTGAAAATCTCTTCTGGGGTCTTGAGACCAAGTGCACTATGGGATAATCGGTTCTGCACATATACAACTACCATTGTTGCTTCTTCCCATAAGCACATAGGAAGATCTTGATCATGGATCATAGTCTTCACAGCTTCTATTATTGTTCTGTTCTTTTGTTCAGCTACACCATTTTGTTGGGGATTATAGGGAGTAGTGAGTTCCCTCTTGATCCCAACATATTTGCAGAAGTTCACAAACTCTTTTGAGGTATATTCTCCTCCATTATCTAACCTGAGTATCTTAATCTTTCTTTCAGAAAGGTTTTCTATCAAGCCTTTGAATTCCTTGAACTTGTTGACCACTTCATCTTTAGATTTCAAAAAATATATCCAGGTCTTATGAGAATAATAATCAATAAATGATACATAATATACATACCCACTAATGGAGGACGATGGCATTGGGCCACATACATATGAATGAATGAGCTCTAGGACTCCTTCTTCTTTGTTGTCTCTCTTCAGAAACAGGTTCTTGATGTTCTTCCCTTGTGCACATCCATTGCACACACCTTCATGGTCACCTTTGAGTTCTGGTAAACCTATGACTACTTTGCATATGTATGGTAGCACCTTGTAGTTGATGTGAGCTAATATTCTATGCCAAAGTTCACATGATTTTTCAATGGTGTGGTTCATGGCAGCCTCTAAGTGACCCTTTAGTTTATACAAGCCATTTTCTTCACTACCAATGATGATTTCTTCATTTAAGGTTTCTCCTTTAGCCCACATAAGAACTTATCCATCTATAAAGGCAACTCTGAAGCCTTTCTTCTCTAAAGATGAAATGGAGAGTAGGTTCTTGGTCAAACCTGGTACATATAGTACGTCCTTCATCTTCAATGAATTCCCTGAATTCAATTTGTGGTTTGATTCTCCCACACCCTTGATGGCATATTGGTAATCATCTCCAAGTGTCACTTTCTGAGAAAAATTATTTTCTAAGATACAAGAGAGAATGTTTCTTTGTCCCTTCATGTGCTTGGATGCACCACTATCAATTATCCAAGTGTCCTCTCTAGGTGTTACAGATCCTGAGAAGGTTGAGATCAAGACATGGTCTTTGATCTGCTCTCTTATCATCTTTGCGGGTGGCTCTTCATATTCGACTACATGGGCATGGTGTCTCTTATGTTTTCTCTTGTATTCTTCTCGTCTGGCTGGAAAAAACTTCGCAATATGTCCCATCTTGTCACAATGATAGCATTGTACAGATGAGTAGTCTCTTTCCTTTCGTTGTCCCTTTTTCTAAAATCTCCTTGGATGAGATTCTTTATGATTGAGTTTGTTTAACTGTTGAGGCTCTTTATGAGTCTCCTTTTGGAAGTAGGGTTTATTCCTTCCTCCTTTGGTGTGATTAGCTAGGGATTGATCATCATCTCTTTCTAGTAAAGCTTCACGATTCGCTACTCTTGTTTCTTCTTGGATGCAATCTTTCCATAGACCATCAAACAATAGTTTCTTTGTTCTGGCACAAATCGTTTGGATGAATGCAACCCAAGGTCTTGTGAGACCATTTAGGGTTGTCATCACAAGTTCTTCTTCATCTATAGCATCTCCGATTGCTTCTAGTTGTTCTTTGAATTGAGATATTCTGGAGAAATATTCTTGAATAGATTCTCCTTTTTGCATCCTTGTATTCTTCAGTTGAGTTCTTAGATTCATATTCCGGTTTATGTTCTTTCCTTCATATAGTATCTTCAAGGCATCAAACATTTATTTCGGAGTCTTCTTAGATGACACATAGGGAATCAGGTGGTCTTTGATTGAATCTGCAATGATTCTTTTGGCCATGATTGTGTCCTTTTGGTGGTTTGCCTTTTCTACAGCATCAACAGGTTACGACACTTCTTCTTTGATGAATTTTTATAAGTCATTCTCTTCAAGAATGAGGCCAATCGTATACTTTCAAGCATGGAAGTTTTCCACTCCTATCTTATCAACAAGTTTAACGCTTGCAGACATCTTTTACCTGGAGCTAGGAAAATGACCGAAAAATAAAAGTGCTCAAAATCAAAATCTGAACTTACCAGGAGGTGTGCTTGGCTGAGGTGAGTATCCTGGTGTGTTTGGATCTGAGAAAATCCAACTTTTTCTCCTCCAAACTTGATCTATAGATTTCTAGACTGGTGCTTCTGGTTTTCTTGTACCTCTGGTACTTCTGGTACTTCTGGTACACTAGTTTTCTGGTACTTTTGGTACTTTTTGAAACTAGGGTTTCACTTTCTAGGAGATCCAGCCACTGAAAAGGTTCACTGAGAGTGCCAAAATAATACTTGGGGGAGGGCTCACTTTTCTAGAAGGTTTTAGGGCTGAAAAACTTCACCATCAAAAATCTCTAATTTGCATGTATGACAACAGTGACATTTTTCACTCTTGTGAAAGATTCTCTCTTCAGATTGGCTCTAATACCATGTTAATGTGTAAGCCAATATTATAGTTCTTTGCATTTCAATAGATAAAAATAGCATAATACAAGATCACTGAGAAATACACAATCACAAGAGACACAACATTTATCCTGGGAAACCCTCTAGGGGAAGAAAACACAGCAAAACTTCCTTATTATATATAGCCAATACAATGCCAAGAGATAACTCAAACTAAAACAGAAGATCCTCTCCCAAAGCTGCGCCACTCTCTCTCCTTCTTCTCTAACTGCAATTTCGAAACTTGTCTCTCAAATGAGCAAGTGAGTTGTGTGTGTAAGTGAGGTGCTAGCCTCCTTATTTATAAAAGACTGGCACGTTTGAAGTGTCTCTTCATTGGTAGGTGTTGAAATAATGTAACTGTGAAGAGAATTCTTATTATTATTGGATTAAATCCCCATTGCAGATTAATCATGTCATTATTATTATTATTTTTATTGGATTAATCCCCATTGTGGATTAATCATGTCGGTAATTGTATAAGGACCAAATCCCCTTTTGCGGATTGGTCATCGGACAATTACAAAGGGAAGAATAAGAAGTCAGCCCCAACATTTATTATGGAAGACCCAAAATTAATTAAAGGTGGGTTTACCCACCCAGAGTGAGAGGTCGGCCCTGCCAGATGTGACCTTTCACACGTGCCAATCTTGTATAAATAAGAGGCTAGCGCCTCACTTCAAACACACAACTCACTTGCTCATTATCTTATGAGGCAAGCTGCAATTACCAGTTGGAGAGAGGGAGAAGGGTGGCACATCTCTTAGAGAGGACTATCTGTATTGGTTTGAGTTATCTCTTGAACATTGTATAAGCTATTTATGATAAGGAAGTTTTTGCTGGGTTTTCTTCCCCCAGAGGGTTTCCCAGGATAAATGTTGTGTCTCTTGTGAATGTTTATTTCTCAATGATCTTGTTCTTATGATGCTCTTATATATTGAAATGCAAAGAACTATAATAATGGCATAAACATTAACATGGTATCAGAGCCAACCTGAAGGAAGCACAATTTGCAAGAGGAAAAACATCACTGTTACCGTACCCAAAAATTAGGGTTTTGCAAAAGTTTGTATTTTCATCTCCCTAACCTCCTAGAAAGGTGCGCCCTCCCCCAAGGATCAATTTGGCACCTAGAGCGCACCTTTTCAGTGGTTGGATCTTCCGCAAAGTGAAACCCTAGTTTCACAAAGTACCAGAAAACCAGTGTACCAGAAGTACTAGAACTACCAGAAAACCAGAAGCACCAGTCCAGAAATCCGTAGATCAAGTTTGAGGGGGTAAAAGTTGGATTTTTTAAATTCCAACTGCACCAGCTAACTCGCCTTAGCCCAGCGCATCTATCCCCTGGATCAGAATTTCAAAATTTGAAGTTTGAAAAATTAGGGTTTCCTCATAAAACCCTAATCTACAGTTGCAATTGCAGTCTCAGAACCAGCTGCAGTTGCAGTACCAGTTGTAGTTGCAGCCGTAGAACCAGTTGCAATCACTCTTGAAGTTTTTGGTAATGATTACCGCTGCTACCAGATGGAGCCACTACCTGCAAATGCTATCTGAGGTATGTACTCACATATGGTTAATGTTAAACCCTAAAGAGTATTTGCAGGAGAAGGGATCTTTTGTCGTAGATCCAGAAGGATCTCAAGATCCAACACATTCAAAGGAATGATGCAACCCAGGTGTGATTATTCTAATATGCATCTATTTGTTATGAAATTATCTTGATCAGTGTTACATGTTGAAGCTGTGATCAAATCATTAAAAGGATTAAAAGTTGATCATAGAGCTTATCCTCTAACCTAACCTTTTGTCAAGATAGCATATTGTCTTAGTACAACAGACAGGTTGAAGAAAGTACTTGTCACTTGAGTGAAGGAGACCTGGAAGAAAAGCAAGCACTCACTC
>ML785069.1:449586-470054 GCA_009831015.1 Picea engelmannii
AATTGCTTGCCATTTCTTTTCACCTGAAAAACAATACCGCAGATCTCCCACTATAACAAGGCTTATCACAGTCCCGAGCCAAACCCTTGACGACAAAGGCGTCCCCCTGAAGCCAATAAAGCTCTGATACCAAATGTAAATTCCTTGTACAATATCTACTGCAAACTGATATTCAGAAAAGAACAGAAAAGATACAATGGCAAATACAAACATTACACAAAGACTTTTCACCTGGAAACCCAAACTGGGAAAACCAACATATATTATATTCATACAATTGTGTTACATTGTTTACAATACAATATACATATAGGAGCCAGCGGCATACAAAACCCTAATCCAATGACTTGGATTAGTCCAAAACCCTAATTCCTTAATCGGAAATAGAAAACCATCGGAAAAAAACCATGTGCCGAAAAACCACCTAATATCATGTGGTCCCGGAAATATGTCGGCCCGACGAAAATATGTCGGCCCGAAAAAAAAAATTCGGGGGCGCTACCCCCGAACCTCCACGTGGGGGGCTCCGTCCCCCTGCACCCCTCGAGGGGGGGCCTAGCGTCCCCCCCTCTAACCCCCCTGTGCGCCTGACGCAGGCACTCAGACACTACTACTCGTGCAAAGAATATAACACATACCCAACATATGTATCATTCATTAATGATTATTCTTGTAAAAGACCTGGATATATTTGAAGTGTTCAGCAAGATCAAGGAATTCAAATCCTTGATAGAAAACCTCTCTGTAAGGAAGATTAAGATACTTAGGTCAGATAATGGAGGAGAATATACCTCAAAAGAGTTCGTGAATATCTGCAAAGATGTTGGGATCAAGATCTCCAACAAAATGGTGTAGCTGAACAGAAGAACAGAACCATGCTGGAAGTTGTGAAGATCAAGATCTTCCTATGTGCTTATGGGTAGAAGTAGCAATGACAATTGTTTATGTGCAAAACTAATTGCCCCATAGTGCACTTGGGCTCAAGACACCAGAATAGATGTTCACCGAAAAGAAGCTAGAGGTAAGCCATCTCAAAATATTTGGCTATCTAGTGTTTATTCATATACCGAAAGAGAAAAGAAACAAGCTGGAACCCTCCAAAAAGAAGGGAATATTTGTGGGATACCATGAGGTATATAAAGCCTTCAGAATCTACATACCTGGTCACCGCCATATTGAGATCAATAGGGACGTGACCATTGATGAAGACACCAGCTTGAAGATATATATGAAGAGGAACCTGAAAATCCTAAGATCATAGAATCCGTGAGGGAAGTTCCCAGAACTACAGAACCAACGAGGGAAGTCACAACTTCCCCTGATGAGGAGCTTCTAGAAGACCATGATATAGTAGAAGTTCAAGAACCTCCTCAAATGACCTTCTCCCATAAAAGAAAGCCTGCTTGGGCAAGAGAGATTATTCAAGATGGAGAGAAGTATGTTGTTCCTGAAGGAACCTCGAGACAGGTGAAATGACCAAAGCCATTCTCCAGTTACACGGCTTTGATATGTGATCTCCCAGATGAAGAGCCTACCTGCTTTGAAGAATCCATTCAGAGAAAAGAATGGGTAGATGCCATGAAAAAGGAATACCAATCCATAATGAAGAATGAAGTATGGGAAATAGTTCCCAGATCAAAGGATAAATATGGGGTATCCTACAAATGGCTCTTCAAAATAAAATATGTTGCTGATGGAAGTATTGAGAAATATAAAGCAAGATTTGTCGCTCATGGCTTTTCCCAGAAGGAAGGTATTGACTATGAAGAGACATTCGCTCCTGTGGCCAAATACACTTCGATCAGAACCATTATAGCTCTTGTTGCCAAGATGAAATGGAAGCTTCACTAGATTGATGTGAAGACAACTTTACTGAATGGTGTTATCGAAGAGGAAGTGTATATAGAGCAACCCCAAGGATTTGAGGTTGAAGATAGGAAGGCTCATGTCTATCGATTGAAGAAAGCCTTATATGGATTGAAGCAAGCTCACAGAGCTTGGTATGGCCGTATAGACAGTTTCTTAATGAGCTTAGGCTTTACCAAGAGTAAAGCAAAATCAAATCTCTACTTCAAAATTATGGATAATGAACCAGTAATATTATTACTGTATGTGGATGACTTATTCTTAACTGGAGAAGAAAAGTTCATCGTTGAATGTAAACAGAGACTTGTCGCAGAATTTGAAATGAAATACCTTGGTCTAATGCATTACTTCTTAGGCCTTGAGGTATGGCAGAGTCCAGAAAGAATCTTCCTTAACCAAGGGAAGTACACGGTTGAAATCTTAAAAAGATTCGACATGCTAGAATGCAAGTCCATGAATACTCCCATGGAAGCAAAGCTGAAGTTGTTGGTCGATACTTTGTCAGATTTGATAGATGCCACCCTGTACAGACACATTATTGGATCGCTGATGTACCTGACGAACACCAGACCAGACATCTATTTTGCAGTGAACACCTTGAGTCAATTTTTGGTAGAGCCCAGACGTGTTCATTTAGTGGCTGCAAAACATGTGATGAGGTACCTTAAAGGTACAATGGATTATGGTCTCAACTATGATGGAGATCATGACTTCACACTGAGTGGATATATTGATGCAGATTGGGCAGGAAGCGTTGCTGACAGAAAAATCACTTCCGGATGATGTTTCAATTTGGGATCATCTATGATCTCGTGGCAGAGTAGGAAGAAATCTAGTATTGCTCTTAGCACAGCGGAAGCGGAGTACATTGCCGCATGTTCTGCTAGCTACAAAGCTATATGGCTTCGAAAGTTGTTGACATGCCTATTTGATTTGGAGATGAGAGCAACCACGATTCTATGTGAAAATCAAAGCTGCATTAAAATGACAGAGAATCTTGTGTTCCACGACAGGTTGAAGCACATAGAGATCCGCTATCATTTCATCCGTGACATGGTACAGAGAGGAGCCTTGAAGCTCCAGTACATTAGGATGGACGAACAGGTTGCTAATGTGTTGACTAAGCCTCTATCTCGTGTAAAGTTTGAACACTTTCGAGATAAGCTTGGTATTGTCTGAAAGGACCCTCCCTGAAAGGGGGAGTATATGTGTTCCTTGCTTCTGACCTCGCTATTAGATGTAAAGAAATATGAGTCATGCTTCTGACCTCGTTGTTAGACGTAAATCTTGACGCCATGTGATCCTTGCTTTTGACCTCGCTGTTAGACGTAAAGCAAGATGAGTCATGCTTCTAACCTCACTGTTAGATGTAAAGCATGACATCGTGTGATCCTTGCTTCTGACCTCGTTGTTAGACGTAAAGCAAGATGAGTCATGCTTCTGAGCTTGCTGTTAGACGTAAAGCATGACGCCGTGTGATCCTATCTTCTGACCTCATTGTTAGACATAAAGCAAGATGAGTTATGCTTCTGACCTAGTTGTTAGACATAAAGCATAACGCCATTGATTCCTTGCTTTTGACCTAGTTGTTAGACGTAAAGCAAGATGAGTCATGCTTCTGACCTAGTTGTTAGACATAAAGCATGACGTTGTGATTCCTCACTTCTGACCTCGTTGTTAGACGTAAAGCGATATGTTGATGTGTTCCTTGCTTCTGACCTTGTTGTTAGACGTAAAGCAAGACGAGTCGTGCTTCTGACCTAGTTTTTAGATGTAAAGAATGACGTTGTGATTCCTCGCTTTTGACCTAGTTGTTAGACGTAAAGTGAGATGATGATATTACTTGCTTCTGACCTAGTTGTTAGACGTAAAGCAAGATGTGACTGACATTGAGCTACCAGCTTAACCGTTGTGACATTGAGCTAGTGTAGTATTGTGATGTGCCAGCCTAGTGCTATGATGAGGTATCATTTTTATTGATACATATTTGATGCAGATGATGATAGCATTCTTTCGAGAATGATGATGTTGCTGATGAAGAAAACTTCCTATGACTTGTAAATGTGCTAGCCAATGTTTCAAGATGATATTGACGATACTGTTCTCCAGATGCCACTGATGATGCAGACCTCTCTCGCCTGATGCTGATGAAGAATACCCTTCTTGTTAAGGGGGAGTGTTGAAATAATGTAACTGTGAAGAGCATTCTTATTATTATTGGATTAAATCCCCATTGCAGATTAATCATGTCATTATTATTATTATTGTTATTGGATTAATCCCCATTGTGGATTAATCATGTCGGTAATTGTATAAGGACCAAATCCCCTTTTGCAGATTGGTCATCGGACAATTACAAAGGGAAGAATAAGAAGTCGGCCCCAACAGTTATTATGGAAGACCCAAAATTAATTAAAGGTGGGTTTACCCACCCAGAGTGAGAGGTCGGCCCTGCCAGTTTTGACCTTTCACTCGTGCCAGTCTTGTATAAATAAGAGGCTAGTGCCTCACTTCAAACACACAACTCACTTGCTCATTATCTTATGAGGCAAGCTGCAATTACCAGTTAGAGAGAGGGAGAAGGGTGGCACATCTCTTGGAGAGGACTATCTGTATTGGTTTGAGTTATCTCTTGAACATTGTATAAGATATTTATGATAAGGAAGTTTTTTATGGGTTTTCTTCCCCTAGAGGGTTTCCTAGGATAAATGTTGTGTCTCTTGTGAATGTGTATTTCTCAGTGATATTGTTCTTATGATGCTCTTATCTATTGAAATGCAAAGAACTATAATAATGGCATAAACATTAACAATAGGGCCAACTTCTCTCACTGGGTGGTTATAACCACCTTTATTATATTTTCGGGGCCTCTTGATATATTATGGGGCCGACTTCTTCTTTTGCCTTTTACAATTACATTATGACCAATCTGCAAAAGGGGATTTGGTCCTTTTACAATAGTCGACATGATCAATCCACAATGGGGATTGATCCAATGAATAATATATCAAATAATAATAAGAATACACTTTGCAGTTACACTATTTTAACATTGTTGTCACCCTATCTAGGGAGGTATTTTGAAATATTACTATAGTCAAATTATTAAAAAAAAATGAACATTATTTATTTGTGTTAAGTCATGTTTTGTAATTTGAGAAGAAAAACATTAGAAATATCAATTCCAATATGCTAAATGTTATTTCTATTACCAACATACTCATAATATTTTTAACCATAAGGGGAGTTTGACTTTCAATTATAAATAACTTGCAACTATGTTCCAATGATACTTGGGGTGTTACATGAATTTGAGTAGTATTCACTTTTGTTATCCTATATTATTTGGTCGTTTACTCCTAGATACTTGTTTACTCGATCATTTCACTTAAAGGAACCAAAATTGGTTGGTCTAGTTGTATATTCTTAGGGAAACTTTTCCTCATAAAAATAGTGTTATAAATCAAGATGTACACCATAATAATTTAACGGTCTTTTCTAAGCATAATGAAACTACTATTTGTTGTCTTGAAATTATTTCCCCCCTCTTTAATAATATGATTATAGTCGGAAACATGTATCATAATGTTATGAGATTCCATTAATTCCTTGAGGTACTCAATCGTGGCCCATTTTTATCAATTTATTTTGCTATTTCTCGTCTCCCATTGGCCCTCAACCAAGTTTTGGAGAACCTTGGTCGTGTTTGACCATTTTTGGGACTTCGTCTGACTGGTCGAAGACGAAGCGCCCAGGCGAAGACAAGATCGCGAGATCTTTCCCCCTTTTGCGGGCTTTTTAGGTATAGAGTTTATGTAACGGGTATGGGATGTCGGCCCATGGGTTTACCCATGCTTAGGCCCCTTTTTGTAATGTATAAATAGATATCTAGGTGATGTAAGAAGTACACTAGATCTAGTAGATCTAAGGTGCTATGCTAGGTGCAAGTGATTGTAAGAAGCTTTGTGCATATTGTATGTTGAGACTTGCAGAGCTAAGTGCAAGTCATCTGTAGTGCTTTGTGTGCAGACTGTGTAAGGTTATGTGCCTAGGTGTTTGCATGGAAACGCCTTATCTCAATTGCTAGTCCACGACGCATTGGACAATGTTTTACTAATGTGAGGCAATCTATTATTTTTTGTAATAAATGTTTTCAAAATTCTTAATTAATATCAAATATGGTCCATTATTTACAAGCATTTAAATATAAAAAATTGTGTCCTTGAAGCACGACACCACTAGCACTAACATGAGTGAAACTAAAAAACATTATTAATCACCTAATATGTGGCATGCTCATTTGGAAACCAAAATGACACTTGTCATAGAATATAAAGGAACCACGTAAAAAAGATAATCATGCTAACAAGGTACACATACAATATAAAAATAATAATACAAATTACTAATATGATAGATCATGCAATGGAAGGTATTAGTTTGATCACAAGCATATCATCATTTCCATTATTGGGAAACCCTTCCCACTACTAGATTGTTGTCTTAAGCTTGGCAATAATGATTGCCCATCCATTGTTTTCATTTTGTTTCTCCTTTGGGAATTTGTTAGCTTTTGAAATTTTGCATCCCAACAAAGATACCTTGTCATTTGATGGCCCAAGGAAAGGCTGCAAGGCTATCTAGCTCAATATTTATGATGCTCCCTTTCAACTCTACTTTTTCTACAACAAGGTCAACATGCACTCCTTTGATATTGTTGGGATCCATGCAAGGGAGTCACAAACTCTACTAGGGGATATTGGCTCATTGTGCAAGGGATTCATTCCCAATTTTTCAAAAAGCTAGCAAATATGACCTATGTATACCTCAACCTTTTGGACTTTCCTAATGAGCTTTAAAGATAAGTTAACACAAATCTCCACTCTATCAACCCATGATAAAAACTTAATGTAGGATATTGGTTAAAAATAAAGTCATTTCTTCTCTTGTATATGCGACAAAGTTTCTATCGTAAATAGTTGCCAAGAAAATTGTAATTCATTAGGCTACATGTATTTATTTCCTAGAAGGGCATCCTTAAATGGAATGGAGCTCAAGGAGAGGTCATTGCAAGAGGTTAAAATTGATTTCCACGCCAATCAAGGAAAGAAACAAAACCATAATAGATGTTTAATATACTCAAGCATATTATATAAAGGGAACTTGGGATGAGTGATATGCAGATAGATAAGGTGTCGACCAATAGAGAACCTTCCCAAAAAGGGAGGCCATGTGAAGAAGGTATCTTAGGCTCACATAATGATTTTTAGATACTCCTTAGCCAAAGTCTAGGTGGTTTGTTTTGATAGTTGGATCCAAATCTTGTTTAGATTAGTATCAAATCCATTCCATGCCATCATCATGCTTATTATTGTGAAAGGCATTCAAAACTTTCCACTTCCAATATTTCAATAAATTACCAAGTGGTCTAGCTCCTTACTTAAGAATCCCAAATCAAGTATCAACTCTTTAATATGATCTACATTTTAAATTGGGCCAACGAACATAATCCATAGTATTATCATCAAAATTGTTTAAGATGGTGATGATCACACACTTGTAAGGTACTAGAGGAACGAACCATGAAGTTTCAACTAGAGGCTTGCTATCAAGCAACAATATTGGTGACCACTAAAGAGAGTGTATCGCATTATTTTGTGTTGTGTACACATAAGAGATTACTATTGTTGTGTGTGCATAGACACAAATCCTTAAAGTTTTCTTTATATTTTAAACCAATTATTAAAGTTATATAGGTTTTAATAAAGGAAAATCATATATCCAATCTCTTTGAGCCTTTTTATTTTATTTTGGAGCAATGTATTTTAAAGGCTTAGTGAGTGAGGAGATAAGAATATAGTGGATTTTGGGATAAGACAAATGTTTATGGAGGGACTATAACCTTTGGAGAGTGTTTTTTTTTTTCCTTAGTAGATTTAACTTTGTCAAAGAAACCAGGTTTCTAAGGATCATTATAGCACTCTTTTCCCCTACATCAAAGATGATGGCTACACAGTCCATGACAACATTTACACTTGTTCAAATGGTGGCCTAAATTTCCAACATCATTGTGTCATTATCTTATACAATTAACAATATTTTCACTAGCAAGCTATAGCCTTAGTGTGTCAAATAGGAGGTTCCCATGATCCAAAAGTGCGTGATAATTAGATCCTCAACCTGGATACATGGTTCCACTATGATTTGATTCTTGAAGATGAGAAGGTTCCATTCACCAAATTGAATCTTACAGGGATTGCCAAAGTATTGGTTGCATAATGTGTGGAAAATCAAAATTCAATCACCACTTGGACTAGACTTATGGAATCCCTTTGTCTCACATTTTATCGTTTTAGCTACAATTATAATATGAACATCAAGTGGCTTCACCTACATAAAGGATTCAACATGATTGTGCTAGAGTACATCCACTAGTTCAATCGATTGCAAATTCTTCTCATCATTACCGATCTAGTTGATAAACTTGTCCTCAAGTTTAGAAGTGGATTGTAGGAACATTTGTATCGTGAGTTAAGTACATGGAAGTCACCACAATAGATGTTGCATAAAATCAAGCACAATTGGCCAAAGATAAGTTTCTAATAAGCATAGATCTCAACAATGCTTATCCTCCTTCAACAAGTGTAAAACAACACTTATAAAGCCCGCATCTCTTGCCACAAGAAGTAATTTGTCTTCATCTTCTTCTTTTGATTCCAAGAAAAGTGGAAAATTTTCTAGATATTATAAGAAATGGGGACATGATAAGTTCAAATGTTTTAAAATGAAGAAGAAATATATGTTTGTATTGTCTCAAGAATATGGATCTAAAATGCTCCTATTGAGACTGTTGACGCTTGAATTCGTCGGGACCGAAACAACAACCTCATTAGGACATTAGTCCCCCTTCATTTTTAGAGAGGTGGTTCTCGTCTTTGGCTAAAAGATATATCTTTGAATATCTTGGAGTACAGAGAGTGCTAGATAGTAAACCCCAAATCTTTATTGCTTGGATTTAAATGAAAATGGTTCTTCAATAACCCAATATGATCTTCATGTGCAACAAGAAGTTCTTTACAAATAAAATATTGAAGAGGAGCTTCAATATCAGAAAATACAAATACCCAAAACCACATGTAATCCTCTATAGATACATTCATATCTCCTCACAAGAGAAAGGAAAGAATATTTTTTATCATCTCAAAGAATTTTAAAAGAGTATTGCAATTAAAATCGAAGGGAATTTGATAGGTCAACCTCAAATATCTCATACTTAAAACTCAAAGTTACAAGATACGGTCAAGATCAACCTCAAAGTAATTCTTTGTGGAGTTTTTCTCATAAAATATATCTAACAATATACAACATCCATTTGACAGTCACATATATGGCTGAAAATGCTCCATGATCATATGTGAAAAGTCTTGGAAGATTACAAGAAAAACACTTGAGAACTGAACCCCATGATTGTTTCAAGAATACAAACACAAAGCTTTGAGAAAACAATGTAGAAGAAGAAAAGAATGGAGAAGAATTAAAATCTTTGCTTGCTGATCGAAATCTTGATTACATAATTATGGCTGGTATGTCTCTCTCATGCTCCTTTGAATGCCCTCTCAACAATGAATTCTGAAAATCATGAAGTTTTTATTTTTCCCTTTTAAAGAAATGTTCTTCTAACTACTTGAGTAGTTAGGGTTTTTTCTTTTTTCTCTTTAAAATCCTTTTATTTTTTTATCAAATCACTTTAATTAATACAACATTGGAATCTCATTAATGAATTGAATTCATTGATACTCGTGCTTTAAAGTGGGCCCCAAAAAATTTGAAATAAATTTTTTTTAAATAAACTTTATTTCGAATAATTTTTAATTTGTTGCCTCCTTTAAGAGATGACTGTGTTTTAATTTTTTGATAAGGATATCGATCTTTTCATCCCTTGAAACTACTTCTTATGTGATATTCATCATCTTAACTTTCCAACGATATAAAATTTGTGCAAATCTGTCACCCGTATCTCGATATATGAGCTCATGAAGTTCACTTGTCATGCAGGCTCATTAAAAAATGAAGCTGACTGATATTTTAATTTCTGAGACAAATGTATCAACTTTCAACACTTGAAACCTGTACTATCATATTCTACATCGAAAAAAGAATCCCAATGGTATAAATTTTGCGCAATTCCAATACCTAGAGCTCAAGTTATGGCCTCTGCAAGATCGTGACTCGGCCACCGTCGATCTGATGTCTTGGGGCAATCTCAACCTCTGATTTCAAATTCATTTCTCCCTCTTTGAAATTTTGACTTTTATTCATAAATATTATCCCACATTCATTGGGATATCACAAATCTTCATGGTATACAATACTAATTGTATTATACACTTAGTAAGAAACATGAGAAGAAGATTATGGAGCTTAAGGGGTTCGACCTCCCCTTTGAAAATTGATTAAATAATAATATTATGATCAGAATTAATTCCAATCCCACCCAATCAGCATATGAGTCAACCATTCATAATTTTTCACATGTCATCACCCGATAGGACAATAATCTACTACATGTACCCAATAAGATTCTACCATATGTCTCAAATTGTATGTTGACATGTGTCTCCAATGTTGAGTTGCCACATGTCATGACCTCATTCATTGTCATGTGTCATATTCTCATTTGTTGGTTTTCATGCCTTGGAATAGCTTTGAGAATTTGGCTAAGTATGGGAGATGGGACGAGAGTGGAAGAAAGAGAGGCAGGTTGGAGGTTTCGCGGGTTCGCGGGGGTGAGGGAAAGGAGGTGAGTGAGGGTGGTGAATGAATCTGCGAGTCCGACAACTTGCGAACCCGACAAACTCATAAAATATTCTAACTGTTAAATTTTTGAAAGAGAAGGGGGTAAGGGGAGAAATGTAGGTGGCGGAGGGATAAGAGTGATGTAGGGTGATGTAGTTGGGAAGGTAAAGTGTAGGAAACAAATCTAGGAGCATGGCGGGTTCATGGGGATGGGAAGGTGAGGGAAGTAAAGAGATGAGTCTTCCAACCCACAAACCCGATGAGGAGATGAGTAGTTAGGTGGAAAGGGGAGAAATGTAGACGGCAAAAGTGAGGGAGGAGAAATGTAGATAGCGGGAGCGGGGATGAGGAAGGTAAAGAGATGAGTCTTCCAACCCGCGAACCCGATGAGGAGATGGGTAGTTAGGTGGAAAGGGGAGAAATGTAGACGGCAGAAGTGAGGGAGGAGAAATGTAGATAGCGGGAGAAGGGATGAGGAAGGTGAGGAGAAAGGGTGAAGGAGTGTGGTGGGTGTCCTCTCTTGCCATTGATTGAAATATGGCTAAGTATGGGAGGATAAGGGATAAGGGAGTGGAGAAATAAGGAGAAAATGATTAAGTGTTGAGATTGATGGAGATGAAAGGTAAGAGAAATAAGTGATGAGAATACTTAGCCAAAATTCGAAAAAGGAGAGAAGAACATGATGCTGAGAAAGATCCTTCAAAATCGGACTTCTGGATCAGATCTTGAATAACTTAGACATACAGAAATGGATTTTTGATATGAAAAATGCATGGAAAAACTAAGACTGAGGGCTGCAGAGTGAACTTATACAAGTTTGAAAAATGCCTTCTTTTGATATCAAAGATTTTATGAATCCAAGAGAGAGAAAATATAGATGACCAAATTTTGGTCAACAACTGGCTCCAACTGCGGGATAGTGACCCCCTGTGGGTTGCTAAGAACACCGGAATCTCAAGACCAGTTACCTTATCCATTGGGATATGGAGTCATCTTCAAATTACATTCTTGCAATTCTTCTTCTTTCATGGAGTTATCTTCAAATTTCGACATCCACTTAGCAATTGCTTTATTGCGAAAAACTTTGACTGAAGAAATAAACTATGTACATACATGATCTACCTACTGTAACTTACTTGAAAGAAAGGGGAACCTTAGGTGTAGGCAGATTTCCAATAGAGCCATTTGAGCAGCCAATTGACCGGTGAAATGGGCTCCAGCAGTAAGAAAAATATTGGGGATGCTACCAATAAATCAAGAGCATGAAAATCAGGAGCATACCCAAAATGTACCACAATGGGATTGAGCAATGTGTGCAGAAGACTTGTTTGCATTGGCGGGCTGACAATGCTTTTGAACCAATATTCAATATAATATATTCTTGAATGCCCAAGAGTGTTGTTATCTTCAGTCAAATAAAAATTTTCTTTCTTGAAAGCATTCTCTTTTTTTTCTTTCTCCACATTCAAGATTCTTGTTTCACTGATGATGTCTTGGAAATGTTCTTCTTCTATGCAATGGCTACCTTCTTTGTTCTCAAAATTGTTTTCTTCCACCAATTCTTCTTTATTTTGGTTGAATTATTCTTGCATATTTGGTGAATATTATTTAATTTCTTCCTCATATGGAGAATATGAGAGGCTAATATCTTTCTTTTGGTCTTTGGAATTTGTGTCTTCATTCTCAGCAACAAGATTTGATTCAGAAAATTCTTGCAGTGTTTCATGATATTCTCATTCTGAATCATTCATTTCATCCTTTTGTGTCCATGTGGGAGAGGGTGGCTAGCCAACAACATATGGAATTAAATATTCATTAAACAAAGTTTATAGTACATCCCAACTGGTAATGGTTCCAGGAAGCAATGAACTATACCATTCAAGAGCATTCCCACATAGAGTTTGCAAGAATAATCTACATGTAACATTATCCTTAGTGAGATTGAAAATTTCACATGCACATTGGAATCTAAACAAATGTTGCTTTTCATCCTCCAAAGTATTCCCAAAGAATGTAGAAAATTTTTCCATAGAAATATTGGGCATCTGAAAATTTTCTTCTAGTAGATTTAAAGGGCCTCTATGTAGTCGCTTTCTTCTTTGGGAACTTCTATTCTTTGTCGCATCTTTTAAATCCATTGATGGGATTTATTAAGAATATAAAGGAGCATCGTGACATGAATGAAATCCTTCTTTTTGATTTTTTCCAATGGAGTTGCTAGGAAGTTCATTCTCCCGAATCTTTGGTGCTTCTCGATTCCTTTTGAAATTATAAAAAATGTGAGACATGCTTAAAATAAGAAGCAATTTTCTTGAATATTCTTTTCAAAAATTTGAGCCATGGATATTTTTGGTTCTTCAATCTGATCTGATGCAGGGCCTCAAATGTCTTGAAAATAAATCGGTCCCCAGTATGGTCGCCAAAAATGTTGATGCTTGAATCTGTCAGGACTGAAAAGACAACCTCATGAGGGCATTAGTCCCCCTTTATCTTTAGAGATGTGGTTCTCCTATTTGGCTAAAAGATATATATTCGAATATCTTGGAGTAGGGAGAGTGTTAGACAACAAACCCCAAATTTTTATTGCTTGGATTTTAATGAAAATGGTTCTTCAATAACCCAATATGATCTTTATGTGCAACAAGAAGTTCTTTACAAATAAAAGATTGAAGAGGAGATTCAATATCAAAAAATACAAATACTCAACACCACATATGTAATCCTCTATAGATACATTCATATCTCCTCTCAAGAGAAAGGAAAGAATATTTATGATCATCTCAAATAATTTTAAAAAAGTATTGCAGTTAAAATGGAAGGGAATTTGATAAGTCAACCTCAAATATCTCATACTTAAAACTCAAAGTTACAAGATACAGTCAAGATCAACCCTGAAGTAATTCTTTGTGGAGTCTTTCTCATAAAAGATATCTAAAAATATACAACATTCATTTGACAATCACATATATGGCTGCAAATTCTCCATGATTATATATGAAAAGTCTTGGAAGATTACAAGAAAAACACTTGAGAACTCAGCCCCATGATTGTTTCAAGATTACAAACATAAAACTTTGAGAAAACGGTGTAGAAGAAGAAAAGAATGGAGAAGAAATAAAAATCTTGATTACATAATGATGGTTGGTATGTCTCTCTCATGCTCCTTTGAATGCCCTCTCAACAATGAATTATGAAAATCATGAAGTCTCTTTTTTCCCCTTTTAAAAAAATGCTCTTCAAACTACTTGTAGTTAGGTTTTTTTCCTTTTTCTCTTTAAATTCCTTTTTCTTTTTTATCAAATCACTTTAATTAATACAACATTGGAATCTCATTAATGAATTGAATTCATTGATATTAGTGCTTTAAATTGGGCCCCAAAAATCTTTAAATAATTTTTTTTAAAATAAACTTTTATTTCGAATAATTTTTAATTCGCTGCCTCATTTAAGAGATGAATGTGTTTTAATTTTTTGGCAAGGATGTGTATCTTTTCAGACCTTTAAACCATTTCTTATGTGATATTCATTGTTGGATCATGTTATCATTGATGCCAATGGTTTGATTGATTGATGTCATTGATTGATGTCAAGTGATTGATTGATGATTGATGTCAAATGTAACATGTATTGTCCTTGATGAGAATGGATAGATGTCAAGTACATGATGCATATGATGTCATGCATAAATGAAGATGGATCAATGAGTTGTCATTGATACATGATGCAAAGATGAAAATGGATCGATATGGTTTCCTTGATATATGATGCATATTTAGATTGATAATTATAGTCTTATCATGGTTGATAAAGTGCACAAATGGATGAACTCCAAAGTGGTCCCCTTATGGTGAAAGCCCTCACAGGAAGATGCTTTACGGTTGAGTTATCCTTGAAGTATGGTTGTAGAACCCATGCTTATATGTGGAATAATGAGATGAAGATCAGTGAAGTTGTTGGTGTAACTATCATAGATGGATAGTGCTTGTCATGCCATTTCCAATGGTATGTGGAATGTCACATAACTCCTCATGGTTTGAGAGTTATGTCCTTACAAAGTTGTAGGACCCTCATATGTTGGATTGAAGCCCCAAAAGGTCAAATAAGTCAAAGTGCTTGAAAAGAAGAAAGCATTATTTAAATGATAAAGTAAAGTGACAAAGTCAAGAAGGATTATTTAAATAATAAAGTGAAGTGACAAAATCAAAGAAGATTATTTAAATGATAAAGTGAGGTGACAAAGTCAAGGAGGAATATTTAAATGATAAAGTAATGAAGAACTTTCTAATTATGGAAATTGGTTAACCCTAAAATAAGGAAAATAGGTTAAGTGATCTAGAAGATGAAGAGTATAAATAAGAGGCAAGGGTCTCTTGTGAAAAACACATTTTGGGAGAATCTCTTGTGTATCTTTGGTGAGCATCTTGTGTGGATATATTGAGCATGATTGAAGATCTATTCTCAGAGAGAGAGAGTATGGAGGATCTCATGAACACATCAAAGTTTCATCATGTCTGATTTATTGACATCAAAAGTCTCGGAAGTTCAGAAACCCTAGTTTCTGAGGTTTACGCGGGTTGCAATGGGTCGGGATGTGTATATATGCAGGTTGTATGAAGACAGGGCGCGTACAGTTGATGAAGTCATGGAGATTGGTGCTTGAGCTGATGATAGGCTCCTGAAGACTGAAGCAGGTTCCAGATCTACATTCTATGGGCTCAGATCTGCCACTAAGACTTTGGTATGGCTACATTGTTATCTTGATGGATACTATTGGTTTTTGTGTGGTGAATGCCTAGGGAATTCTTGGTATGTTGTTGTGATATGGTTTGTAGAGTGAGCAACACTCTTCTGATTCAGTGTTGATATGATTGATATAGTATGTTGATTGCTTATACATGTTTGAGTAGCATTCATATTGTATGGTTGAGAAGCATGAGTTAGTTATTGGAGAGTTTGGATGTGTTGTGACTGGTTATGAGTCATACTGGACAATGAGAGATAGAAGAGAATGATGAATTGGTTGTAGAGGATCTAAGTTTATTATGAATATAAAACCCTAAGTAACTCAGAAGGCATACACAGGTTGTAATGCAGATAGACCGCATACATACACGGGTTGTAGTGAGCCATGGTGCGTACACACGCAGGCTGCACTACTGACATGTCGTGTACATGTGACAGATTGATATATGTGGAGGATTGTTGCCTCATCTCAGTTGGTGTTGAGGATGTAAGTTGAGTCTTGCATATAGAGCTGGGGCTCTTGTAGAGTTGTACTCTATTCAGTTGTTGCTGAAAAACCCCAAGGATTGTAGTCCGTAATAAAAAGAAAATTGTACATACATCTCGTGTTCTTTGTGTTCCTTGTGGAGATGATTTGTTGATGATATATTGTTGATATATGTTCATATCTAACTGGTTATAAATGATAGCAATGAGTAATGAGTAAATGGTGAATGATAATTAATGAGTTTTGTGCAAGAGGAAAGTTTTGAAAAAATATCCCCACACTCATTCACCCCCCCCCCTCTAAGTGTGGTCGGTGTATTCAGAAATTGGTATCAGAGCAGGCCTTTACCACAAGCCTTAACAAGATTGAAGGAGATCCATAGACACACAAATGGATGATGAAGTTCCAATACTTGATGAGGAAAACTATTCTACTTGGAGAATAGAGATGAGAGTACATTTGAAGGAAATGGGAGCGGCTATTTGGAAGGAAGCCATTGGTGGATCAGTTTCTTTGAAGAACAATTCAAAGTTTGCATCTTAAAGGGAAGGAAAGAAGAATGATACATTGGCTCTCAAGACCATTCTTAGTGGACTCTCAAGCCCTATCAAAGAGAGAATGGGACAATGCACTTCCGCCAAGGATCTATGGCTAAATCTAGAGGAGACATATCAAAACAAGAAAGAAGATGTTAAAGACCACTCCATCAATATCATTAAAGGTAAAGAATCTCCAAAAACTCTTGAATGCATTATTTCTAAATGTGATCTTGAAAACATTTCAAATGAAGACAAAGAATCAAGTGATGATGTTAGCACAAATGAATATCTTGAATACATTTCAAATGAAGGCAAAGAATCATGTGATAATGTTGGCAAAAAGGAAGATCTTGAAGATATTTCAAATGAAGGTAAATAATCCTCAAAGACCCTTGATTACAATGATTCAAAATGTGATGATGTTGAATTTTTCTCTACAAGTGTAGAAGAAAATCTAGAAATAGTTTGTGTAGAGTTTGATGGTAGTTATCCCATGGAAATAATAGAAGAAGGACTATTACAACTTCAAAAGAAATTTGAAGAGGGTCTATATGAATATAGCAATGACCACTATTATATAGACTATAGTTATCTTTCAGATAACACTAAGAAGTTTCTTAGGAGGATTCAAAGACACATCTTGAAGTTAAAGGGAATGCTCAAGGAACAAGAAGAGAGTAATAAGACTCAATTAGAAGAAAAGGAGGAAGAGATCGAAAGACTAAAGAATGAAAAAGAAGATATGAAGGTAGATAATGAGATTAGCAAAATTTTGAAACTATTGTCCATCTCAAGAGCCAAATTGAAGAAGCCAAAAGGGTAGAGGAAATATTGAAGAATCAAATTAATGAAAAGGAAGAGTCATGTCATAAGTTAGAAACTAAAGTTGTTGATCTTAGAAAGAAAGTAGAGAAGTCAAACAAATTCTTGAATAGCTCACTAATCTTGAATGAGATCTTGGAAAGTCAAAGATCACCAAATGATAAATAAGGTCTTGGATACAAAGAAGCTACACATGATGAAGCAAACACCTCAAAGAAGCATGAAGTAAAGGATGAATAAAAGGTTAAAAGTCAACCATCCAAAGGTAAGGAAAGTTTCAAAATAACTAAGAAATAAAGACATCAAGAAGCTACCTTTACACTTCAAAGAAAATGGACACCAAAACAAAGGTATGAAAGTGTTTTTCATGGTAAATGTTATTCATGTAATGAATATGGTCACAAAGCTTTGGAATGTAGATCTTATGCAAGGAGAAATGAAAGAAGATTTCATAACACCATAAGGTGTTGGAGATGTGATCAAGTAGGACACAATGATGTTCACTGTAACACCATGAGATGCTACAACTGTAGTGGATTTGGCCACAAGTCCCATGAATGTTGGAACATAAGAAGAAATTATATGATGAGGACTTCACATAGCATGACTAGAAGAAGGAATGAAGTAAGAAAGGGAGATATCTTTGAAAATATGGATGCTCAGAGCTCAAGTTCTGAGAAGCAGGGGCACCTTCAGAAGTGAGTGAAGAATACTGAGAAACCAAAGCAAAAGGGAAGCCTTGAGGGAAGCTCAAGTGTGTCATCTATTGAAGCATACATGGGCGAAAGTGGCAACAGTCACGTACATATGCAGGTTGACCCTGAATAGGTCACGTACATACATGATTTTTCTGTGCAGTAGGCCACATATATGTGGCAAATCCTTGGGAAAGGGGCTATGCATAGGGGTTACAACTTGATGTAATGATGGTATAACACTCTGTTGCAAGGTCTGACATTGTTTGTTGCAGGTTCTGACACTGTTTGTTGTAGGTTTTCATGATTCTATATTGGATTATGTAAGGTGATGATGTAAAATAAAATCTTGGGTGCATGGCACTAACCCATGAGTATGGATTAAGTATTTTACTATTGAAGAACAATGTCGGGTATGACAGTGAAGTTATGGCACCTTGGTTGTGTGATATATCATGGTGATGCTAGCTAGAGATGTCATTGATCTATTTTGAAGCATACTACTAGCACATATGTTGTTGGATGTTTAGTATTTGTTGTAGTGAATGGAGGATTGATGTTGATCTGTTGATATGCATGGCTGGTACATATTTGAGTTTCATTAATATATCTTATGATGTATTATTGGAAGCTTACTTGTTGGAAAACTTGATGCATGCATTTGGCATATGGATGGGATACATATTGGGACATGTAGTTGGTGAGTTGATGAGGTGATCATATTTTACATCATTGATGATCTATAGTTGATGCATGATTGGCACATTTCTAGTACATTGGTAGAGGCACCTACTAGAATTCTGATTGGCACATACTTTATGGAGAATTTGGCATATTTGTATGAGGATTCATCATGTTGTAGTATTGGTGAATGGTTGATGTACTTGCTTGGTATAGGTGGTGATACATGTTGATGTACATATTTGGTACACTCATATATGGCATATGCTTGATAATAGTACACCATTGGTATTACTTGATTAGCACAACAATTGGTATTTGTTTACAATACATGGTTATGGAACTTGGTTCATGATAGAGACATATCATAAGTGATATGACACCTGTTTGGCATGGTTGACATATTGGTATATGCACATGGTTGGCATATTGGTAGAAGCACATGTTAGCATATGGTTGATACATTTCATTGATGAGATCTTATGGCACATTGAATGGTATTGATGTACATGGTTGATGTACATGGGTGTTGTGCATGATGGGCACACAATTGGTACATGATTCACTTGGGTGATGTTCTACTCATGATTCTCTATTTTTTGTTGACATATCTTTTGTTTCATGATGGTTGGTATAGCATGAGTTTGATGCATGAACGGGTCCAAGGATTGTCATATGGTAGCATATTGTTCATCTTGCAGAGAAGATAGGGGGAGACATACCCATAGGGGGAGTCATTCTTCTTCTCATGGTTCTAGGAGGAGAAAAGAGCCCTATACTTGAAGAAAGAGCACAGAGGCATAGTTCCATGGGGAGCAATGGTCACAGGAGGAGTATGAGCGATGAATATTCAACATTACATCAGAGTGATATCCCTTTCTCAACAAGGGAGAGATTATTCAGAGGAATATCAAAGGCATTCAAGTAGGGGGAGCAGCCCTAAGGGGAGAATGGCCCTTTGCCATTGATGTCAAAGGGGGAGAGATAATCACATTGATGTGATTGATTTTTATTGATGGGGAGAGATAGACACATTGATATGTTTGATGACTATTGATGTAGATCATGCCTTGTCTACATGTTGACATCAATGATTGGTGTTGACATCAATGTTGGTATTTCCATCAATGCCAAAGGGGGAGATTGTTGGATCATGTTGTCATTGATGTCAATGGTTTGATTGATTGATGTCATTGATGTCAAATGTAATATGTATTGTCCTTGATGAGAATGGATAGATGTCAAGTTCATGATGCATATGATGTCATGCATAGATGAAGATGGATCAATGAGTTGTCATTGATACATGATGCAAAGATGAAGATGGATCGATATGGTTTCCTTGATATATGATGCATAGTTAGATTGATCATTATAGTCTTATCATGGTTGATAAAGTGCACAAATGGATGAACTCCAAATTGGTCCCCTTATGGTGAAATCCCTCACGAGAAGACGCTTTTCGGTTGAGTTATCCTTGAAGTATGGTTGGATAACCCATGCTTATATGTGGAATAATGAGATGAAGATCAGTGAATTTGTTGGTGTAACTATCCTAGATGGATACTACTTGTCATTCCATTTCTGGAGGTATGTGGAATGTCACATAACTCCTCATGGTTTGAGAGTTATGGCCTTACGAAGTTGGAGGACCCTCATATGTTGGCTTGAAGACCCAAAAGGTCAAAGAAGTCAAAGTTCTTGAAAAGAAGAAATCATTATTTAAATGATAAAGTAAAGTGACAAAGTCAAGAAGGATTATTTAAATAATAAAGTGAAGTGACAAAATCAAAGAAGATTATTTAAATGATAAAGTGAGGTGACAAAGTCAAGGAGGAA
>ML785069.1:470104-500931 GCA_009831015.1 Picea engelmannii
ATGATAAAGTGAGGTGACAAAGTCAAGGAGGAATATTTAAATGATAAAGTAATGGAGAACTTTCTAATTATGGAAAGTGGTTAACCCTAAAATGAGGAAAATAGGTTAAGTGACCTAAAAATGGGTTAAGTGACATAGAAGATGAAGAGTATAAATAAGAGGCAAGGGTCTCTTGTGAAAAACACATTTTGGGAGAATCTATTGTGTATCTTTGGTGAGCATCTTGTGTGGATCTCTTGAGCATGATTGAAGATCTATTTTGAGAGAGAGAGAGAGTATGGAGGATCTCATGAATGAATCAAAGTTTCGGCATGTCTGAGTTATTGACGAAAAAAAACTTGAAAGTTTAGAAACCCTAGTTTCTGAGGTATACGCGGGCTGCAATTGTTGGACACACCAACCACACTTAGAGGGGGGAGGGGTGAATGTGTGTGGAGCTCTTTTCCCAAAACTTCCCTCTTACACAAAACTCTTTAGTTATCATTCACCATTTACTCCTTACTCATTGCTTTCATTTATAACCAGTTAGATGTGAACATATATCAGCAATATATCATCAACAAATCATCTCCACAAGGAACACAAAGAACACAATATGTATGTACAATTTTATTTTTATTATGGACTACAATCCTTGGGGTTTTTCAACAACAACTGAATAGAATACAACTCTACAAGAGCATCAGCTATATATGAAAGACTTGGCTTACATCCTCAACACCAATTGAGACGAGGCAAAAATCCTCCACAAATATCAATCTGTCACAAGTACGTGACCTGTAAGTAGTGCATCTCGCATGTGTATGCGCTCTGGCTCACTACAGCCCACGTATATACGTTATCAATCTATATTATAGCCTACATATGCCTTCTGAGTTACTTAGGGTTTTCTCTTCAAAATCAAATCAGATCCCCTGCAACCTGAAATCATATTTACTTTTGTCTTTCACTCTCCAAACTGACCCACAACCAGTCACAACGCATCCAAACTCTCCAATAACTTATTCATTCTTCTCAACCATACAATATGAATGCTACTCAATCATGTATAAGAAACCAATAGACTATAGCAATCATATCAGCATTGAATCGTAAGAGTGTTTCTCACTCCATCAACCAACACAAATCACATCATAAAAACCATACCAAGATTTCCTTAAGCATTCACCACAGAACAAGCAATAGTATCCATCAAGACAATTATATAACCATACTAAAATTTCTATGGTAGGTATGAGCCCATAAAATGCAAATATAGAACCTGCCTTAGTCTTCAGGAGCTTGTCATCAGCTCAGCCACAAGTCTTCAAGACTTTATCTACTGTACGCACCCTGTCTCATTGTAGCCCACGTACACCTCAGAAACTAGGGTTTCTAAACCTCTGATACTTTTGTCATCATGATCTCAGAAATTGTTGAAATTTTGATGTGTCTATGAGATCCTCCTCACACACACTCTCTCAGAATAGATATTCAATTCATGCTCAAGAGATACACAAGATCTACACAAATATCCTCCAAAAATCTACATTTCACAAGAGACCCTTGCCTCTTATTTATACTCTTCATCTTCTAGGTAACTTAACCCACTTCTAGGTCACTTAACTTGTTTTCCTCATTTTAGGGTTAACCACTTTCCATAAATAGAAAGTTCTCCATTACTTTATCATTTAAATATTCCTCCTTGACTTTGTTACCTCTCTTTATCATTTAAATAATCTTCTTTGATTTTGTCACTTCACTTTATTATTTAAATAATCCTTCTTGACTTTGTCACTTTACTTTATCATTTAAATAATAATTTCCTCTTTGCAAGATCTTTGACTTCTTTGACCTTTTGGGGCTTCAAGACAACATATGAGGGTCATCCAACTTCGTAAAGCCATAACTCTCAAACCATGAGGAGTTATGTGACATTCCACTTACCACCAGAAATGGCATGACAAGCACTATCTAGCTATGATAGTTTCACCAACAACTTCATTGATCTTCATCTCATTATTCCACAATCAAACATGGGTTCTCCAACCATTCTTCTAGGATAACTCAATTTTAAAGCATCTTCTCGTGAGGGATTTCATCATAAGGGGACCACTTTGGAGTTCATCCATTTGTGCACCTTATCAACCACGATAAGACTATAGTGATCAATCTAACTATGCATCATATATCAAGGAAACCATATCGATCCATCTTCATCTTTGAATCATGTATCAATGACAACTCATTGATCCATCTTCATCTATGCATGACATCATATGCATCATATACTTGACATCTATCCATTCTCATCAAGGACAATACATATTACATTTGAAATCAATCATCAATCAATCACTTGGCATCAATGACAACATGATCCAACAATGGGCAAGGACACGTACATATGCGGGTTGTATGAATACAGGGCGCGTACAGTTGATGAAGTCATGGAGATTAGTGCTTGAGCTGATGACATGATCCTGAAGACTAAAGCAGGTTCCATATCTATAGTCTATGGGCGCAGATCTGCCACTGAGACTCTGGTATGGCTACATTGTTATCTTGATTTATACTATTGGTTGTTGTGTGGTGAATGCCTAGGGAATTCTTGGTATGTTGTTGTGATATGGTTTGTAGAGTGAGCAACACTCTTCTAATTCAGTGTTGATATGATTGCTATAGTATGTTGATTGCTTATACATGTTTGAGTAGCATTCATATTGTATGGTTGAGAAGAATAAGTTAGTTATTGGAGAGTTTGTATGTGTTGTGATTGGTTATGAGTCAGATTGGACAATGAGAGATATAAGAGAATGATGAATTGGTTGCAGAGGATCTGAGTTGATTCTGAATAGAAAACCCTAAGTAACTCAGAAGGCATACGTAGGTTGTAATGCAGACAGACCACGTACATACGCGAGCTGTAGTGAGTCAGGGCGCGTACACACGTGGGTTGCACTACTGACAGGTCGCGTACCTATGACAGATTGATATCTGTGGAGGATTGTTGCCTCATCTCAGTTGGTGCTAAGGATGTAAGTTGAGTCTTGCATATAGAGTTGGTGCTCTTATAGAGTTGTACTCTATTCAGTTGTTGCTGAAAAACCCCAAGGATTGTAGTCCGTAATAAAAAGAAAATTGTACATACATCTTTTGTTTTTTGTGTTCTTTGTGGATATGATTCGTTGATGATATATTGTTGATATATTTTTTTGATATATGTTCACAACTAATTGGTTATAAATGACAGCAATGAGTAATGAGTAAATGGTGAATGCTAACTAATGAGTTTTGTGTAAGAGGAAAGTTTTGAAAAAAGAGCCCCATACTCATTCACCCCCCCCCTTCTAAGTGTGGTCGGTGTGTCCAACTTATCTTTCAAACTGATATAAAATTTGTGCAAATCTGTTGCCTGTATCTCAAGATATGAGCTCATGAAGTTTAGTTGTCACGCAGGCTCATTAAAAAATGAAGTTGACTGATATTTTAATTTCTGAGAAAAATGTATCAACTTTCAGTACTTTAAACCTGTACCATCATCTTCTACGTCAAAATAAATTTCCAATGATATAAATTTTATGTGATTCCAACACTCGGAGCTCAAGTTATGGCCTCTGCAAGATCGTGACTTAGCCACCGTTGATCTGATGTCTTGGGGAAATCTCAGCCTTTGATTTCAAATTCATTTCTACCTCTTTGAAATTTCAACTTTTATTCATAAATATTATCCCAAATTCATTGGGATATCACAAATCTTCATGGTATACAATAATAAGTGTATTCTACACTTAGTAACAAACACGAGAATAAGATTATGGAGCTTAAGGGGTTTGACCTCCCCTTTGAAAATTGATTAAATAATAATATTTTGATCAAAATTATATTCCAACCCCACCCAATCAACATATGAGTCAACCATTCACAATTCACCACATGTCATCACCCGATAGGATAATAATCTTCTACGTGTACCTAATAAGATTATGACACATGTCTCAAATTGTATGTTGCCACGTGTCTCCAATGTTGAGTTGCCATGTGTCATGACCTCATTCATTGCCATGTGTCATATTCTCATTCGTTGGTTTTCATGCCTTAGAATAGCTTTGAGAATTTGACTAAGTATGGGAGATGAGATGAGAGTGGAAGAAATAGAGGTGGGTTGGAGGTTTCGGGGGTTCGCGGGGGTGAGGGAAAGAAGGTAAGTGAGGGTGGTGAATGAATCTGGGTGTTCGACAACCTGCGAACCTGAAAAACTCATAAAATATTCTAACTGTTAAAGTTTTGAAAGAGAATGGGGTAAGGGGAGAAATGTAGGTGGCAGATGGATAAGAGTGACGTAGGGTGATGTAGGTGGGAAGGTAAAGTGTAGGAAACAGAGTTAGGAGCATGGTGGGTTCGCAGGGATGGGAAGGTGAGGGAAGTAAGGAGATGAGTCTACCAACCTGTGAACCCAATGAGGATATGAGTAAGGTGGAAATGGTATAAATGTATACGGTGGAAGTGAGGGAGGAGAAATTTAGATAGCAGGAGCGGGGGTGATAAAGGTGAGGGGGAAGGGTGAAGTAGTCTGGTGGGTGTCCACCCCCACCATAGATTGAAATATGGCTTGAAATATGGCTAAGTATGGGAGGATAAGGGATAAGGGAGTGGAGAAATAAGAAGAAAAATGATTAAGTGTTGAGATGGATGGAGATGAAAGGTGAGAGAAATAAGTGATGAGAATACTTAGCCAAAATTTGAAAAAGGAGAGAAGAATGTGATACTTAGAAAGATCCTTGAAAATCGAACTTCTCGACCAGATATTGAATAACTTAGGCATGCGAAAATGGATTTTTGGTCCGAAAAATGCGTGGCAAAACTGAGACTAAGTGTTGCAGAATGAACTTATAAAATTTCAAAAAATGTATTCTTTTGATATCAAGGATTTTATGAATCCAAGAGTGGGAAAATATAGATGACCAAATTTTGGTCAACAAAGACCCATAGTGGTGATAGGACTTATGAGGAATTGAAATGTTAACTTAATAAGGTTAATATGATGCACCATCATCCTACTCAAGGGGCCTGTGACAGTTTGTTCATCACTCATGCCCACCTCACACATGATTTTTTAGTTGATTGTATCATTGACAATGTCTTGTAGAAAAATATAGTTGTGAAGGTCATCATTGACAAGTTGTACTTGCTAGTGGACCTTCATCCTCATCCATATTTACTTGGATGGAAGGATAATAGTTCATTTGCACAGATCATGCACATATGCACTACGTTATTTGCTTTTAGTCCTAAGTTTGTGGATAAGGTCACTTGTGACATGATCGATATGGATTGTTGTGGTTTGTTGCATGGTAAGATATATCAGTATGATAGGAAAACTTACTACGATGAATATAAGAATACTTATACATTGTAGAAAGATACTAGAAACTACCTAATGAGAAGCACATAAAAAACACCTAATTTGATACTCACTTGCAAGACGCGTTCAATTAGGAGGATTTGAGGTAAGAAATGAGCATCAAAATAAAAATGTACAATCAATATCAACTTTAAAAGAATCAATAGGATTTAAGATGATGATGTCAACTATAAGGGTAAATAGTTTTGGAGGGAAAGAAAGAAAACTACTTCTTTTTTCTCATATTTTTTACTTAACTTCTTATAGGTTTACTCAAATTTTAAGTGTAGGGACTCGTTGAATGCACAATTAATTAAAATTCCACATCTCATGAGTGCCTACACTTGAAATTTGAGTAAACCTATAAGGACATAAGTCGGAAATATGAGAAAAAAGTGGTTTTCTTTATTTCCCTTGAAAATTCATATCTCTTATTTAGTATTTTAACTATTATTTTCCTTAGGAGAGACCTCAAATTTCCCCTAATTGAAAGAAATGAATCAAGAAAAATCATTGGTTTTAATATTCTAAAGTCCTCAATCTTATGAAAAGAAATAAAATATCACAATTTCGACACTGCATGTAAATCTTAATAAACTTTACAATCTTATTCAAATATGTTCTAGGAACCTACAACACTTGGTATGCATAAAGCAATCAATAATAGAATTGATCTTATTTCTGGTCTCTTTGTTCCTAATGCACCATTGTATCACACTTCAATGATTCAAAGTGACAAAATTAAAATGCAAATTCAAGCTTTATTGTCTAAATGTTTCATAAATCCAAGTATCTCTCATTGTGCATCACCAATATTGCTTATACTTAAGAAAGATGGGATTTGGAGTCTTTATGTTGATTTCAAGGAATTAAATAAAATCACCATCAAGAATTGGTATCCACTCATTTACATTGATGATTTGCTTGATCAACTTTAGGGTGCTTGATTCTTCCCTAAATTGATCTTAAAAGTAGATATCATCAAGTTAGGGTTCAAACAAAAGATACTTGGAAAAAAACCTTTTACAACCAAAATGGGTCTTTTTAAATGGCTTGTGGTGCCTTTTGGGCTCACTAATGCCTTTGCTACCTTTATGGGACTAATGAATGATATTTTTAGAGATTGCCTTGATCAAATTGTTATCATCTATTTAGATGATATTCTTGTTTTCTCCAAAACTTGGAAGGCACATCTCCAACATTTGGAACATGTTCTTCGTGTACTTCAACAAAATCATCTTTATGCTAATCTCTCTAAGTGTTATTTTTCTTAAAATTCAATCTTTTAACATGGTTTTATCATTTATGCACATGGAATTGGGGTGGATCCTACTAAGGTCTAAGCTCTCTACAATTAGCTTATTCCTTTCACTCTCACCAAGTTAGGAAGTTTTCTTGGTCTTGCATACTTCTACTGCAAATTCATCCCTAGTTTTTCAACAATTACCTTGACTTTACATCAATTGACAAAGAGAAATATTTCTTTTTAGTGGACAAAAAATCATTTTCATGCTTTCAATACCTTTAAATGAAAGTTGTGTTCTCCACCTATACTTGTCTCTCATGATCTCTCATAGCCATTTGAAATTGAGACTAATGCTTCACAATTTGCGCTTGGAGTAGTATTGATGCAAAATGGTCATCTAGTGGCTTATCATTCAGAAATAGTTTTAGAAGCCAAAATAAGCTACTCTACTTATGATAAATAGTTGTATGCATTAGTTCAAGATATCAAATATTGGAGACGCTATCTCATGGGAAAAGAAACCATTGTGCATATTGGTCATTTACCTTTGTAGTTTCTTCAATTCCAAAACAAAATTGAAGAAGCCAAACATTTGAAATGGGCATCATATTTGTAGAAGTTTCATTTGGTTATCAATTACAAAAAATAAATTTAACACAAATATGGTGGAAATTTTTTTGAGCCAACCTTCTTCAATTCATGCCTTAATTGTTGTCACCACTTCACATCTAGGATGTTAGACTTGGGCTTCACAATATCCAAATGATTTTGATTTTGGGAAAGTTTACAAAAGTCTCTAACACCCAACATCTTCAAACTTAGGTCCTTTGCAATATTTTCACATGAAAGAAGGATTATTATACAAGTTCGACAAGTTGTGTGCACCCCATAATCATCGCTCCTCTCTTCTAAAAAAGGCACATTTTACTCCCTATGGTGATCAATTTGGAAAGCAAAAGAATCTTCATAATACACAACACTTCTTTTGTTGGCCTCACATGGAGTGGGATGTTATTCATTTTTGTTGATCTAAACCAGCTAACAAAATGTTTGGTTTGAGTTACCCTTTACCCATTCCTATCTGTGCTTGGGAGAAAATTTCCATGGATTTGGTTAGTGGCATTCCCATGACCATTTTCCATCGTGATTGCATTTTTGTGGTTGTTAATATATTTAGTAAAATGGCTAAGTATATTCCTTGTTGTGAAACTAGTAGCCCAACTATTTCATGACTTTATATGGTGATGCTTTGGCCTACCCACCAATATTGTGTCTGATTACAACTCACATTTTGTGAGTGATTTTTGGCATATCAGAAACTTCTCTTAATTTTTCCATTTCCTTTCATTTATAAATTGATGATCAAACTAAAGTGATTATTTATAACTTGGTCCAAAATCTTAGAATTTATCATCACGCTTCTCCATCCAAGTGGGATTTGAGTCTTACCCACATTGAGCATGCATATAAATGAGCAGTTTACTCCTCCACATGTCATTCTCCATTCAAGCCTTGTCTCGGTTTTTAGCTTTGGCTTCCTATGCATTTCCCTTATCCTCACCTTTTCTAGCTACATCACATCCCCAAAAAGAGAAAGACAAGACACAAAATTATGTTCAACACTTGTAGTCTCTTCAAGCCAAAGTCATCTAGATTCTTTAGAAGAATCAAGAAAAGAATAAATGACTCTTGGATCGACATCATGTATTGCACCATTTTCAAGTTGGTGACAAAGTGTGGTTACACTGGGACAAATGTTGGTCTTAGGAAAAAGCACACAGTAAGTTCAAACCCATTCGATATGGCCCCTACCTCATCATCCAACAACATATTAAGAATTATTTTCACCTTGATCTCCCAACTCAATTGGGAATCCATGATGTTGTTAATGTTGATTTGTTGAAACCATATCATGAGTCAACATTGGAAACAAAGATCCTAACCAATCATCCCATAGATATTGTTCAAGATTTTCAAATTCTGTTGACTCGTTGTAGATCATGTTTTTGACACAAAGACTCATCAGACTCATTAGGGATCCACCTCTTCCTACTTTGTTTCTAGGAAAGGTCAACTTCCACATTAGGCTAATTGGTTTTCTTAGTACCATGTACAACAACACTTTCCCTCTCTTCTAAAATTATTGGAGGCCAATGCTTTTGTTGTTGGGAGGAATGATAGGGATTCTTAGTTCTTAGTATGTATGTATATCACATTATCATTTGTGTTGTGTGCACATAGGATATTATTTTCGTTGTGGTGATTCCTCTTGGTTTCCTATTCTTGAGGCTAGTTGAGATCTTGTCTCCAACTAGATCTATTATTGTATCTAGTTGCTATTTCTTAGGATCTTTCTCAACATTTCTCTCCAAGTTTGTTGAGTTAGTTTTCTTGATGTAAAATCTATATAATCTTGTATTTGGATTAATACAAATTCAGTCAGAGTTTTTGATTCACATGTTGGTATAGAACTCTTCTTATGAGTGGATTTTTCCACATTAATGATCACATACATGGTTGGCTACCAACTCTTTGTTGTAGATATACAAATATTCTGAAAGGACACACAATTAACTATCCATATATCAAACTCTTTGTATGAACATGTCTCAAATCTCTTTAAGGGAGGCTTGGAATGCAAAAGGAATTGCTAGAAATTTAAATAGGTGGTCTTGTTGAATCCAAGCCCAACCTCAATTCAATAACGAGTCTCCATTATCATTGAACCTATGCGTGAAGTATTGTCTTTTGGTCCCTTAGACACTAGAGCCCAAGGTTGTACAAAATATGTCTAGGAAATCCATAGTGTCATCCATCAATTTAGTTTGGTGATTCTGAAATGTAAAAAACCTTGTTAACAAGTTCAATAAATCCAATTTTAAGAGAGGGATGCCTAAAATGAGACCCTACTTGAATATATGTGCAATAGATATCTAAGAACCTCAACGCCCATCACATATAATGATAGCACCAATGCACAACCTTGTCTAATGTATGAAAAATTCTCATATCTTCAAATTTTCATCTCTTAATGGAGAGATGGGATGATGAATGAACAAGTAATGTCTTCACAATGTTGATAAAATACGAGTTAAAGTAAAGGATATGAAGAATATCCAATACAAATGACATTTCTACTCTTTCATATGCTTTCTCAAACTATATCTTGATGAATAAATTATTAAGACATGAGAATTTATCTTAATCCATTCCCTACAACTATAATATTGTCAAAAACAAAGTGCCCTTTCATGAATCTAGTTTGTTTAGATTGAATGATCTTGGGAAAAATATCATTGTGACTGTGAGGGCTAACACCTTACTATTTGGCTAGAATTTTATAAGAAAACTTATATAGTGTCACGAGCCTCCAACTTGTGATCAACTCAAGATCTTTGTGTTTAGGAGTATATTTAGTTACTCCTTTATTTAGAAAGTTGCCCATTGATTGTCTTAATGACCTCTCTATATTTTGGAGCAAAAAAACACCAAATGGCCTTATAGAATTCACATGGGAATCCATCTAAGTCTATGTGAATCACCATCAACTATTTCCAAGAGATCTACAAACAACTTATCCAATTTCAACCATCAATTACATAGCATTATTTTCATGCCATACAAATTACAAGGGACTATGTCAACACAGGTTTGCATGATCTCCCTCTATTCTTCTCTCATTCCCTACTATTGGAAGACCATCTTATAGTGCACTACAAAATATCTCTCTATATTACCCTACTCGATGAACCTATCCTTTTAAATATTCAGTGCATATTTTTTTATCACTGCTTCTTAATAGGCTAAGGCATTGAAGAAATCATTTGTAGTCCTATTCATAGTATTAAGCCAATGAAGCTTGGTTGTATGTTGGAATCCCTTGGCACTTATGATATACACAACTTTAATATGGTGTTGGAGCTTGGTTGTGTCAACCAATAGATTGTTTTTGAATTAAAGGGGTACTTGCAACCATGTAGTTTCATAATAAAGAAAAACCATGTGACAAAGCTTGGCATTCACATATCCCAATAAACAACCATGAAAACAAGTAAATTACATAATGTCTCATATTGAAAAGGAAATAATAGCATTTCCATAACATCCATAAATAAATCATGCATAGGGATATTGAGGCAAATTGGATTGGAAATTCAGTGAAAGTAGAGTGATGTTATTCCCCCCACCAAGCTTTGATTCTCCTAAGTGACATGTTTCCCCCTCTTGGATCGGTATGCCTTCATGAGGGGGACATTTGAGTAGCATAAACTATCATGGAAATTAAGTCAGGTTGGGATACTGCACACCATTAACTATGACATAGCATCCCACCAATTGAAAGGTGGTAGATGCTTGGCAATAACACCATAAAGGAAGCTTACAATGCCTTCCATAAGCACAACCATGGAAGTTTTTAGCATAAAGACCTAATTGCATTAGATTAAAAGAAACACAAGAAGTTCTCATATATCAACATGAGATAATGAGTCTAATGCAAAATTCTTATATTTTAAATTTAGTAAGAGCCTTTATTTATAAGTTATTTTAATCTAGCTCATGCATGTTTCTCTCTCCAAGACATTGCTGTAAAATAATTTCTAGGTGTCTTTTAAGAATATTCCTTCCTAGGTCTAATGCATGTCCTAATCAAAGGTGATGAAATGGAGCAATTGGTTCACCTATTCGAACTCCTTAACACATTTGTTTTTCTTTCTTCATATAGAAGCATGCATACCAAAACCCCCTAAGAAAGAGTGAACTTTGCAATTATTTCCATTAAAAGATGCATAAATCATCCCCACAATGATGATGATTCCAAATATTTTTGATAGATTTCATGAAGCTCAAATTATTAAGTTGGGAGATGCTCATCACACTAGATGAGCCATTTATTATCCCTACAAGGATGAGGATGAGGATTCCATATCTTCTAGATAAAATTCAAGAATATGTAATTTTTAGTTGGGAGGTGTTCATCATATAGTGGACTTTAGGCATGCACATTTTCTTTCACTCCAAATTATGGAGAATAAATTGTATTGGCGGTATGAAAGGGTTACTTTGACTAATTCTAGCAATGACCATGCCATCACTAGACAAAAACAAATGTGAAGATAAATTGTGTATACAACATGGATTCACAGAGTTGCTTGAGTACACTCCCATTCTCCTTTTTGAAGTTAGATAATGTAAAACATAATTACAAATATGTTTGAACTTATTGGGGTCATACAACTTGAGGTGTGCCTCAAGATTCTCTATTTGTTCTAGAGATTGATAAGTAATAAGATCTATTTATCCTTGGTTGCATAAACTATCTTGAAATCTTGAAATATGAGCAAATAGACTTATAGGAGCACATCCACATTTTTGTTGGGTATGTGTTATATTCTTTGCACGAGTAGCAGTGTTTGAGCGCCTGTGTCGGGCGCACGGGGGGGTAAGAGGGGGGGCCTCTAGGCCCCCCCTCGGGGGGTGCAGGGGGGCGGGCCCCCCGCACGGGGGTTCGGGGGCAACGCCACTGAAAAAAAAAATTTGGGCCGACATATTTTCGTCGGTTTCGGGCCGACATATTTCCGGGACGACATATTTCCGGGACCACATGATATTAGGTGGTTTTCGGCACATGGTTTTTGCCGATGGTTTTCTATTTCCGGTTAAGGAATTAGGGTTTTGGACTAATCCAGGTCATTGGGTTAGGGTTTTGGATGNNNNTGGCTCCTATATGTATATTGTATTGTAAACAATGTAACACAATTGTATGAATATAATATATGTTGGTTTTCCCGGTTTGGGTTTCCAGGTGAAAAATCTCTGTGTAATGTTTGTATTTTCCATTGTATCTTTTCTGTTCTTTTCTGAATATCAGTTTGCAGTAGATACTGTACAAGGTTAGAATTTACAAATTTATCTCTAGATCGGGACTCTCCCATGTACACTATGTAATGCATAAATGGTGTCCAAAGCCAAGTGAGGGATGCCTAGATTAAGAAACACTCAAATGAGTCATTGAGATAGGTAAACACATGGTGCATGCTAACAAAGGGGAAACAAAAATTATAACCCCTACTTTACCTTCCTTATGGTTGGAAAAATAAGTAACCAAATTAGGCAAGGTAAAATTTAATGCATTCTTTGAATTGAGTCTAATTATTTTAATCTCCTATAAAACAATATATCCAACTCTTGGAACATATCCAAATTCCTTGTTCTTCTAATGATAGTCTTTTTGTAGAGCTCCGTAAATCCATTGATATTCCATAGCTCTATCTTTGATATCCATGGAAGGCCAAACACTGCACATTTATCTCCTTGTATCCACCCATGTCTATCATGGCATTAAACTAATTAGAAGTTGAACCCACTTAAGAGAGTGGGAAAAATAGTCATGCATGTTATGGGTATTTGACTTTTTCAAAGTCTCCTTGTGATCTTGAGAGGCTTGGGGTCCATGATATATGATCTCTTATATTCACATTTTGAGAGGTATCTCCTTGATAAGAGAGCCAATGCTTTACAATGATGCAATTGAGAGCCTTTTTGTGTATTGTTGGCATGCAACTTTTTATTGGCTTGCAATCTATTATTAGCCCACAAGGCATTGATGGGAAGTCAAGAAAACAAGGTCCTTTGAGGACATTGGGTTTTCATGCTCTACAAATGATTTTTGACCAATTGTGTCCAACCTCTCTTGATTTTAATGGCCTCTTGAGGGATATATGGAGATTGAGGTTGTAGATTGTCGAGTTTGGGCATAAGCAGAGATTCCTTGATCTTCTAATAAAGGATTTGACATCTAAAATAGGTATTGGGTAAATTGATATATCTTATTATTTGGTAGAACATTTTTTTATCATTTTCTAAATGAGGATATACTTTTATGTCCTTGTAGTTGGCTCAGGGTTTCAGACCCAAGGTTTGAAAGGATTTACCAACAAATACCCCATAGGCATCAACATATTCAATCTTCAAGGATTGAAAAAGGTCTCAGCTGAGATGCAATGGGAATCATAGAGCTTGAAGGTTTGTGCAAATCATGAAGGAAAAATACAGATAATAGACATTCTAACTCATAAATATGCAATCATTCCCTATTCATTCATAACATCTATCTGCACAATGTGCAAATTAATACATTACAGACATACATTCAAACTAAAACTCATAATATCAAGAGACAAAGGTGCTTCATGCTCCATTCATTAATTCTAAAGTCATCCAGATACATTTCAATACAAAAAGGGTCATATCCTACTTAGAGCACATTCATAGTGAAACAGAGACCAATGAATCACTCTGATCTCAATCTACTTTCTCTCTCATATTAACATAACAATCCATGAACAATTAGTGAAAAGACAACATAACAAGAACTGAAGTAATGCTTAACTAGAACTCTGACTCTTAGAAGCTAATGGACAACTAGATAATAAAAAACCCAACCCTTACTTATCTGCATGCATCCCTTTTATCTATATTGGAGCATGGAAATCATAACAAACTTGTCATCACACCCACAACCTCGACCAGGACCAGTCGGGTTGTTACAAAAATGGTTACAATCATTATCGAATAACTTCTAGGATTTGGCATGCATGCAAATTTACAATTCCTTGCGTGCAGTATAAAATGGATTGGCACACGTAGTAGAAAATTGGTTGGCATAGGTGTTGAATCTTGGTGTAATGCAGTGCAAAAATTATGATGTGCACGTAGTGTTGACTTATGGTGCATGTGCGGTCCTACCAAAAGCTTAGGGTGCTAACAGGCCCCCAACATTATTAGTTGGCTCATATTGGAGCCAACGAAGTTACTTATGGTGTGACAGAGGTGATGGACGACACCGTCTTCATGATGTCTACGATGAAATATTTGAAGTGGGCATTGAACTCGTTAAAATTTTACATTAGTTCCTTCATCTTTTTACAAAATTCTTCAACATCGCCCGGTGTGGTGAACTCAACGATGGGCTTGATCTGTGCACCCAGTTCTACCATTAGGCCTACCCTTGTCTACACATATGTGATTTTATAGTAGTGCTAATGGGCCTTCTCAAATACATCTAACATAATGTCTAACAATCTATGTTGGTCAGAACGGGTAAATGCAATCTATTGGGAAAGGTCGCCAACTTCTGTCATGGTTTCCTGTCATTCTACCAGTGACAGGGAGGGAAGCACTTTCTTCTTCTCATTGATTTGTGCCTCGGTTGTACGGATATGATATTCAATGGTGTTGACTTTGGGGGCATTCTAGAGGTGTGTCTAGAGCTTGAAACTATACTCAACAAACCTTGAGAAATTATCCACGTGATCTTGTCCCTGGTGTAGTGTCTTTTTGCAACAACAATTTGCTACTGCAAATTCCCTTGTTCTGATTGGGGGGTGTGCTTCAACTTATTTGAAGCTCTATGTTCTGTGATTGTAGATACTGGACACTTTCCTTTACTTTGGTGAGTTTACTGGGTGACGGGAGATCCAAAGTTTCTTCTTTTGTGTTGGGGACTTATGCATAGACTTCCTCCATTGCATTGATCAATAAGGTGTGCATAGTAACCTCCACTGCATGGCATTTTTTTATCTCTTTGTGTGCCAGTATCTCCTAGGCATGCTTCTCTTGAGTTTCCTGACGTGCAACAATCTCTTGCTTATGCTTCTGTTGTAGATCTCTATAAGACTGGCTAAGTGTGTGTTGTTTGTTCCCTAATGTTGAAATTTATAGCTTGGGATGTCCTTTCATATGATATTGCCTAGTATGAAATGGATATTAAAAAGTATCTCATGTAAATATCATTTTATAAAGTGAAAAGTGGTCATAACTTTATTTTATAAAGTGGCTTTTGTATTATTTAATGACTTAAAGTGCATTTAATGAGAAGTTAAATCATAACCTTTAATGATGAGAGTGAATCTCATTCATTAGATTAAAATAAGTTAAATAGGTTAGGGTTAGGTCATTAATGGGTAAATATAAAATGTATGTTTCAAGAGAGAAGGCATCAATGTGTGAGATGCACATGAGATCGAGAGAGGAGTGAGATCGTACAACAGTAATAACAATACATACAGGTCGTGAGGGAGACACACAATTTGAGACATATTTTGAGCATAAGAATAGAGTAAAACTTATTGTTTGTTTACCATACAGTCTGTACACAGTGAGCAGTGATTGTTGGGCATGATTCCCAAGGCGATAAACAATATCCCATGTTGTCATTAATTGTTGGGACTATATTGTAGGTCGTACACTTGTTCTGACATATGTGGGCATGAGTTTCAAGAAGCGAGCTTGTGTATTGAGATAAGTTTGAAAGTATTTATTGTTTCTTTTATTATTGTAAGCTAGAGAAGAGAAATTTCTGAGTTTTTCATATAATAATAAAGAAGACACTCTCTCTCATAGCTTTTCCCCTTTGGGGGTTTTCTTGTGTCATTAGACCAAACTCAAAGCATTCATTGTGTTCACTATAGGTTGGTTAGCATTGTCATTTATATTCTACTTCAAGTTTACTTGGCACATGTTTTTCATCTTTTAAGTTGCTTTGGAATTTGTGCATGAGAGTGACATTTAATATTGGAACTTATAGCCCCGTATGGGGTGACAGCTGGAGAACGAGGGCCACCTGGATGTGATTTAAGTCGGGGTTTAAATGAGGATAGCCCTCCCCTTAATGCTTGCATTACGGATGCAGGCTTATCATAATCGCACTGCAATGGGAGGACGCCTCGAGCGAGTGAGCATTTACGAGCTCGGTGGGTGCAAAGCTAAAGGCGGGTATGGAGGTATTCGGTCGGATTATTGGATTTTTTCCGCTTCGATCCTAGACCTACTCTGTGTCTGGAGAATTCAAGTTGGTAATCAAGCTTTTAACGGGTATCAGTTTGTGTGTATCGCTGTCAGAGTGCCTGGCAGCATGCCAAGAAAACGGGGTGTGCCGCGACGAGGTTCCGCTTGGTATGCCTGTAAGGAGCAGCGCAAGCGCAGGGGGCAGCTAGAGCGAGCTCTGGTTATGGCCACCTCTATACTAAGACAGAGAGCTCGCGCCGAGGAAAAATCTCTTCTTTCTACCATTGCTGAGGAGCAATTGGGTTGCAGCAGTCTGGACACTGTCAAAATTGAGGAGAGTACCGAGCATTTCTACCCGGCATGCATCGTCGAGGAAGACCTGGCGCTAGCGGATTTGAACGCCATGGCAATGCCAAGCGACAAACTGACAGAGCCTCGCCGAGGGGATGGACTTCACATGCTGAAGATGGACGACGAGGCTCCTGGGTGCATAATTGAGGAAGAACTTCCCGAGCAGGACATGGTGATTTCGGCGGCAATTGGTGATGTGCAGGGTGACGAGCAGCAAGCGGACGAAAGGAACGGTGGGCAGGTTGACAGGATGCCCGATGTTCGTGATGACATGCATGGCTTTCTCTGTAGCGAAGAGCACCTGTCCTTGGTGTTTGAGCTCCGAGGCCACTTGGCCGACCTGGAACACCGGGCACTTGTAATGGGACAGCGCCTGGACGTGCTATTCGATGCCTACTCGGATGCTCCTGATCGACGCAAATGTCCACTCTGCGCGCAGTCCTTCGCCATCCCGGCCGGCGCCACTTGGAAAACCGACGAAGAAGCCAGGTCACCAACAACCTAGGATTTWCATGTTTTATGTTTTTAGCTTTTTGTTACTGTGTTTACTTGTCCTTAGACTTTAGGCACCTGTCCTGGTTTCCTTCGGGCAGGACAGGTGCCAACAGAATATAGTTGTTTTGGACATGTACAAATGCTGGTTTCCGGTCTCCGGCAGCATTCTGAACGACTAAACTCTTGATCATGTATACTCTGTTACAGTTTTTGGTTAATATATTATAGCAGGGCCTGCCCTTTTTTATTAAAAAAAAAAAATATTGGAACTTATAAAATACTAAAATAATTGTTTATGCCAAGTGTTTGACAAAATATTTAAATGAGAAATTTAATCTTTTTGTGAACAAAAGTTAACATGGTATCAGAGAAGGTGCTCTGAAAAGATAGTGAGTAGTTTTGAGCTTGATGATATAGCAAGAGGGTTGATACAAGTGACTTGAAGGTGCAAGTGGTAGGATGAAAAACTAAGGGGAAGAAAGAAGCAGTAGTGTTGTTGTATTTACTCACAGTTAGTGAGTGTTGCTTGTCAAGTTGTTAGTTAAATATGGCCTCAAGTATCAGATTTGAAGATAGTTTGGAAGGGATTTCCAACTATCTTCGGTGGATCAATTCGAATGGATCCTTGTACTGAGCACTATTGTGCATGTTCTTATTGATCCTATTGCTCTAGATGTTCATGAGGTGAAGGAAGCAATAGTATAGAAGATCATTCTAGATGGAGTTAGAGACCACCTAATCCCACATTTGGCTGAAAAGTCAACAACCAAAGGGATGTGGGATAGTAACACTAAAGAATCTATTTGAAGCCAAGAATGAGAATTGAAATATGTCTCTTAAAGACAAGTTGCATAGTACTCGGATGGACAAGGGAGAGAGTGTGGCCTCTTACCTCACTAGGGTGGCTCAGGTGAAGGACAGGTTGGAAGTTGTAGGAGAGGTAATTGCATATTTTGAGTTGGTTTGTATTACCTTGAAAGGCTTCACCAAAGATTGGGAGGTGTTCATCAAGTGTGTGGTGGGTAGAGAAAAACTTCCAGATTGGAGTAGGTTGTGGGATGACTTCACTCGGGAAGAGATCTGAGAGGGATCTCAGGGTAAATATTAGGAGAAGATAGATGGTGGTGCGAGTGAAGAGAATCTAGCTCTTATTGGGAAAAGAAAAGGCAATAAAGAAAGGGGTTGGGATATTTTATTATGGAGAGAAGGACATGATCAAGGTACGATGTTACACATGTAACCAGTATGGTCACTATGCGAGACAATGCCCCAACAAGAATAAGAAGGAGAAGTAGATTCCAATGGAAACATCAACTAAGGTAGAGGTCTTTGTTGAGAGATATGAGAATGAATTTTCACTAGTCTCCTTTGTCTTGAGCAGTGACAACAATGGGTACAAGATTGAAAGAACACAGGTAGTTGACAATGGGTCAACTCAGCATATGGCAGGGACATGGGATGTGTTCCTCAACATCTCAGAGATAGGTCCAGGACAGTATGTGAATGAATCTTATGAGGTGAGAGCAGTTGGTCGAGTTAGATTCCAACTCGAGTTTGGAGAACTCCTAGAGGTGGATGGGGTTCTATTTGTTCCATGGTTGAGGGTAAACCTCCTCTCGGTATCAGCCTTGGAAGATGTCATATATGCTACCCTATTCAACCGGGATTATGCCTTCATCTATTCGATGAGTGAGAATCTAATTGGAGCTTTATTGCTTGGTGAATGAAGAGGTGGGATGTACATAGTGCAATGAAAGCCTATGTTGGAAGGATCTAGGTGGATATCATATTCTAGATCAGTGTCAGATTCAAAGGGAGAGTGAGAGGCTCTGTAGATTGAGGTGGTGTCAAGTATTCAGTCTTCTATTCAGGGAATTAGGGGAGAGACTACTTCTTCCAGTGTTGGCAGGAGGGTTAACTAGTATGATCTAACATTGATGGACGAGCATGATCAAGATGAGATTTATCACCATGTGAGAAGCCAACACATATGTCCATTGAATAATCCAGGATCGGTAGTGATAAAAGCTCCAAAGTCAAAGGGATATTCTACAACAGACAACGTGATGTGTCTAGAGAGGGATCTTGGTGGAGGTGTTAGAAAGACCTCCCTTGCTAAGAGGGAGTGTTGAAATTCATAGCTCAGGATGTCCTTTCATATGATAATTCCTAGTATGAAAGGGACATTAAAAACTCTCTCATGTAAATATTATTTTATAAAGTGAAAAGTGATCATAACTTTATTTTATAAAGTGACTTTATATTTTAAAGTTGAAAGTGACTTTTACATTATTTGATGACTTAAAGTGTATTTAACAAGAAGTAAAATCCTAGCCTTTAATGATGTGAGTGAATCTCATTCATTATATTAAAAGAAGTTAAGGAGGTTAGGGTTAGGTCATTAATGGGTAACTATAAAATGTATGTTTCAAGAGAGAAGGCATTAGTGTGTGAGATGCACATGATATTGAGAGAGGAGTGACCTAACCCTAACCTCCATGAACAACATCTTGATCCACAATGGGATTTCTTCTAACAGTCTCCTTCTCCTTCTCGGGTCAGCTGCAAATTTTATTTTAGCACTATTGAAATATTCATTGCATTTGATTGCAAACTCACCAATATATCCTTCCCTAACTTGTTTGAACTAGAAATCGATAGCTCTAGTCCACTTGTTATCCAAATATCTCAATCGAGTTAAGGTTTATTGGTCCCAAACCAACTGTTCTTGAGCTCGTCACATAGAGTTGATCTTTGTTTACCTCTTTATTCTTTCATGCAATAAACAAGGAAATTTAGAAAAGAAACTTTCATGAAGATATTAGTATAGATACTTTTGTTTCCATCACTCAAGGTGAATCTATAGGTTTTTGGTCTCTCGTTGTGTGAACTCGTCTTCTTTCTCAAAGATTCATTCTTCTATCTCTTTCTTGGAAGGTTTTCAGGTCATATCCCTACTCCAACATGTAGCACAAAGTCCTAAGGTCCCAACAATAGAACCAATTGTAGACATGGGGTTTCAGACCCAAGGTTCGAAAGGATTTACCAACAAAAACCCCATAGGCACCATCATATTCTATCTTCAAGGACTGAAGAAGGTCTCACCTAATACACCATGGGAATCACAAAGACTGAAGGTTTGTGCAAGTCATGAAGGAATAGTACAGATGAGATACATTCTAACTCATAATTATGCAATCATTTATCATTCATTCATAACATCTATTTTTGCGTTGCGCATAGTAATACATAACATGCATACATTCAGACTATAACTCATAATATATAAAGACAAAGGTGCTTCATGATCCATGCATTAATTCTAAAGTAATTCAGATATGGTTCAATACACAAAGGGTCGTAGCCTACTCAGAGTGCATTAAAAGTGAAACAGAGACCAACACGACAATTGGTTGGCGTAGGCACTGAATCTTATTGTTGGAACCCTAAAGTTTTGGAAAGATCACACGTGCACCACAAGTCACCACTGTGCACACACCACGAGTTTTGTGTCATGTGGCACCAAGATTCAGTGCCTACGCCAACCAATTTTCTACTAACCTCATAGACAAAAAAATTCTTATGAAGTTAAGGGTCCTAAATCCTCTTAAGATTGTGACAAATGAATTTCCCAGTGATTTAAGATATCCTATCCAATATGGGACAGATTTTGTAATATACCAGATATAAAAAGTATGCAGAACAGAAATAAAATGATAGAAATGGCAGAATAACAACAATATAACCAAAACAATCACCACAATAGGACTGAAATGATATAAGAACAACAATAGAAATAACACTTTGATTCTGAAAGCAATGTTCACAGGCCTCTTCGAGGGGGCAACCTCCAGTTGAGCAGTGCTCTATTACAATATTATCCAAGCTAGGGTTCTCATACCCTTGACTCCTATTTATACTAAATATGTCTATTAAAAGAAGCATCTAGAGGAAGATCCTTCTAGAAGCGGAAGCTTCTATTAGGTCTTTTTACATCCGCCTTATTCTATTTTATTGAAAGGCCTTATTAATATTGACCTTTATTACATCTGAATATATTGTTCTACCTATGGGCATGTTAGGACCCTAACATGTTCACCCCCTTAAAAACAGCCTTGTCCTCAAGGCTTGAGATGAGGAAATTGTTGCAAAATGGTAGTTGGTTCCCAAGTGGTATCTATTGGAGTTGTATCTTTCCATTGGACTAGCACTTCCTTGATGGTTCTCTAATGTAGGTGACACTCACGCTGGTCCAAAACTGCTTCTGGTTGTAGCCAAATGGATCCTTCTTCAGCTAACTCGGGAAGGTTGGTTTGAATTTGGCACTTAGCTCCAATCACCTTCTTTAAGCATGAAACATGAAAAATGGGATGTAGCTTTGAATGGCTGGGCAAAGCTAACTGATAGGCTACTTGTCCCACATGCTTGAGAATGGTATAAGGACCATAAAATTTGGGTGCTAGCTTCTGAAAATGCTCGGCCTTGAGGGAAGTTTTCTTGTAAGGTTGCAGTCGAAGAAACACCTGATCCCCTTCTGCAAATTGACGTTTAGAGTGACCTTGATCTGCTTGTTTCTTCATGCAATTTTGTGCCATGACCAAATTCTCTTTGAGGGTACGGAGAATAGCCTCTTGAGCTGTAAGTGTTTGGTCAACCGCCTGGACCTTCGAGGCACCCGGTAAGTAGGAGAGAACTGAAGGTGGCTTCTGTCCATATACCGCTTCCAAAAAAGTCATGTGTGTAGTTGTATGGTATGAAGTGTTGTACCACCATTCAGCTAGAGGTAACCATTGAGCCCATTGATTTTGATTTTCCAAGGAAAAACACCTCAAATATGTTTCCAAACACTTGTTGACAACTTCTGTTTTGTTATCAGTCTGGGGATGATAAGCTCTGTTGAGATGCAATTCGGTGCCTTGTATCTTGAATATTTCTTACCAAAAATTGCTTGTGAAAGTTGGGTCGCGATCAGAAACAATAGAGTGCGACACGCCATGAATCTTGAAGACCTGATCCATGAAAATTTGAGCCACCGTGGATGTTGTAAACGGGTGTTGAAGGGCGCATAAATGAGCATACTTGGAAAGGCGATCAACAACCACCACGATGACTGATTTATTTCCTGATTTGGGTAAACCAGTAATAAAATCCATAGAGATATCCTTCCAAATAGCAGGTGGAATCGGGAGCGGTTGTAGTGTGCCTGGAGATTTGACTATTTCTCCCTTGTTGCATTGACACACATCACATTGAGCAACAAAATTACGAATGTCCTGTTTCATACCATCCCAGAAAAAGGAATGTTTGACCCTATCATAGGTTTTGGTGAACCCAGAGTGTCCTGTTGTGGGTGTAGCATGAAGCTCAGAAAGTACCGTGGATTTAAGCTTTGATTGTTTACTTAAATACAAACGGCCTTTGTATCGAATTTCATCATGGAGCCAAGAGTACCCTAGGGAAGCTAGAGCATTGGACTGCAATTGTTGGATCAGATGTGAACTTTTGGGATCTTGTAGTCATTCCTGGTGAACGGCTTGGAGCCACTCTGGTACAATGAATGAAAGAGAAGAAAGGGATCCTTCATCTTCATATTTTTTGGAAAGTGCATCCGCAACCACATTGTCTTTTCCTTTCTTGTAAATGATCTCATAATCATATCCAAAGAGCTTAGTCACCCATTTTTGTTGTTCTGGGGAGGAAATGCATTATTCCAGAAAATACTTAAGGATTTGATGGTCTGTCTTAATTTGGAAACGTTTCCCTAATAGATAAGGGCGCCACAGATCAATGGCATGCAAAATAGCCAACATTTCCTTTTCATAGATGGACTTGCCCAGATTTCTTTCAGATAGTTGCTTGTTGGTAAAGGCCAAAGGTTGACCCTCTTGCATAAGGACAACACCAATTCCTTTCCCTAAGGCATCACATTCCAACACAAAGGTCTTTGTGAAATCTGGAAGGGCGAGGAATGGAGTGGTGCACATGGCCATCTTCAAGGTTTGAAAAGCTTGAGCAACAGTTGGATTCCAAGTGAAAGAGTTATTTTTTAGGAGAGCAATGAGAGGTGCTGCAATCTTCCCATAATTCTTAACAAACTTGCGATAATACCCTGTTAAGCCCAGAAATCCACGCAAGCTCTTAAGAGTCTTTGGGTGAGGCCAGTCTTGCATAGCTTCAATATTTTTAGGATCCACCCTGATGCCATCCTTTCCAACCAGATGACCCAAGTATTCTACTTCTAAGGCGCCAAAAGCACATTTAGACTGTTTCAGTAAAATTTGGTGCTAAGAGAGTAGATTGAGAACTCGATCCACATGAGCAAGATGGTCTGTCCAGGTTTTTCTATAGATGAGGATATCATCAAAGAAAACTAAGACAAAATGGCGGAGAAAAGGATGGAAGACATGATTCATGAGACTTTGGAAGGTGGAAGGGGCATTACACAAGCCAAAGGGCATGACCAAAAACTCATAGTGGCCCTCATGAGTCCTAAAGGAAGTCTTGGGAATGTCTGCCTCTTTCATACGTATCTGGTGGTAGCCTAAACGAAGATCAAGTTTAGTGAAAAATTGGGTGCCACTCAATTCATCCACGAGGTCATCAATGACAGGAATGGGGAATTTTTCTTTGATGGTAAGTTTGTTGAGGGCACGGAAGTTAGGACACATTCGCCAAGAACCTTCTTTCTTCAAGATCATGACCACAGGAGAAGAGTAGGGGCTCGTACTAGGGCGGATAATGCCTGCATTAAGGAGTTCCTGGACCATTTACTCAATTTCATTTTTTTGGGAAAAGGGGTGACGATACGGACGAATATTGGGAGGAAGGCTTCTAGGTATAAGGGGAATGGAATGATCATGAACACCACGGGAAGGAGGGAGTCATTGGGGAGTGGAAAAGACCAATTGATGTTTAGAAAGGATGGCTTGGAGGTCTTGTAGGACCGAGGGTGTCTCTGTTGCTTGTATGGCATGGAGTTGGGCGATAACACAAAAATGACCTTTTTTGAGTAGCGTTTCCATGCAATGGGAACTAATGATCTCAGGTGAACTGGCGGTGATTCCTTGGAACTTATACTGGTGGCCCTCCTGGTCGAATTGCATGGTTAAGTCTTTAAAATCCATGAGAATGGGACCCAAAGTCCTTAGCTAGTCTACACCCAACACAATGTCACAACCTCCCATGTCGATAACAAACATATGGGATTTTAGGTGGTAGTCACCAATTTGGAGATGCACATTTTCACAATGCCCTCCACATTTCATGGAACCACCATTGGCAATATGATTTCGAAATTATTGACGGCGTGGATGTAGCAATGAGTTTCTTGGGAAATGCGGCGATGAATAAAATTATGGGTGCTGCCACTATCAACCAGAATGATGACCTTCTGATGCTTGATGTAACTTATTAGCTTGAGGGTTTGGGGAGCAGAGAAGCCAGTGAGAGCATTGAGGGAAATGACCGGTTATACTTCGAGAGGGTCTAAGGGAGGGTTTCTGTCAATGGATTCAGGTGACTCAGACATAAGGGGAGTTTCTAAATCCTCTTCCGAAATATCCTTGGAGATGCCCATAAAAATGTTTTGTTCTTTACACTTGTGGCCCAGGAAATAGCAAAGGGCTTTGTGGATTGGGTTTGTCTTGTTGTCCTCAGAGGGTTGGGGTTCAATGATAGGTTTTTTATTATGTTTTTTATGGATACTCCCAAACTTGAAAAAAAATTATTTTCTTTGGTAATCTTGAATCTAGGGTTTACTCATGTTATTTGAGCAATATGGAGGGCTATAGGCATGCAAGTTAGTATATCGCCTATGAGTTTTCTAATTTGCATTAGTTTTAAAAGAGGGTTGCTAGGTAAATTGAGGATTTCTAGGTATCCTCTTCTCATTTCAACAATATATTATTATCTCATTTGGATGCTCACAAGGCCAAAAATAATGAATTGTCAGTTGTTGTGGTACATCAAAGTAAAAAAATAGAGAAAATGGAAGCATATTTCAACATGTTATATCAAGTGGGTTTAAGACTTCCTAAGAGCTCTCACTCTCCAACTTATTATCTAAAGATTTCCATTGGGTTAGTTAGAGCAAAATTCAAGGATGAGGAAACAATTCAACAAATGCATGAAGACATGGAAAATGAGAATCCAACATTGGAACCAACCCTGCATGAAGATATCAAGCAATAAGCCCTTAGCAGGCATGTTTTCTTCAAAGCTCATGTTTTATATGTATTGCAACATTGTTTTGGTTCTAGATCATTTCATTCAGCTATTTACCAACAAAAATTTTGGTTATGTTTCCTGAAACTGTAAGAACTACTCAGTTAGTTAGTATTCATTTTGAAATTTTGGATTTGTTTGAAACTGTGCTATCAAACACTATCTTCTTGTTTTGTATTAATTCACTATACAATGCAGCCACAACTTCCTTTTAATACAAATAATAATCGTTTCTTTTTTCTATATATATTAGTAATAGAGTGGTTAGACAAATATTGTTGGGTGTGAGTGTCAACTTCATGATTTATGTCAATTTCCCTTGATTGGCATGTCAATACCCATCCATCTATGGACTTTCCTAGTTGGCACTATTGTACCCAAATTCAAGTATTGGAAATGCATTTTGGTATGTGGAATTAAGGTTTATACAAGGAAGAGTAAGGTTGTAGGTAGGTTTACTTGTGCCAAGTCTTTTTGATAAAGGAAAAAGAATGTGTTTTGAACACCTTATGGATTTTCTCTATACAACAAATGCCTTTCTAAACAATAGACAACAACAATTGCAACAAAATAAACAAGATATTTGAAAAAATAACAAAAAACAATAAGAACCTTGGGGGAATCTTCAAAGATTCCCTAAATTCCCCTTTGAATTTGCATCAAAACACTACATAACATGTAAAAAATACAACATTTTCATTTTTAGGCTATTTTTTCAAATGGACTTACTATTTTGTTGTCAATTTTTTTTGACATACTCGAAAATCCAAAGTCGTACAAAACACGAATGTAAGAAATTTTTTTTTTTAACAGACATCATGTAATGATTTCATAGTGGTCTTATGTACATGCTTACAAAATAGATTTAATGCACCGGATCCCATTAGAACCTTGCAGTTAAGTGTGCTCGGGCTAGAGTAGTACTAGGATGGGTAACCTCCTCAGAAGTCCTAGTATTTTACATGCCTATGGAATTTTATAAACCTGGACTAATTTATCCCACGTACATCATTGGAATTGTTCTCCTCTCACTCTCTCATATATAATTGAGGTGAAGGAGGCCCTTTAAGAATGCAATGGAGTGTGATGTAAAGCTTATTGTGAATGAAGCATAGCCAAAATCTCTTTCTTTTCAAAGATAAGCTACCCCATTCTGTCACTTTGTGTTCTACAATGTTTTTCTATCTTATTCATTAATAGAAGTTGGATTTCACTGTATTTTTGTGTTCTATGTTATATTTTTGTTTTTGTCTCGTTTCATTCTCATCATAATCCATATCAGTGGTATCAGAGCAGCAGATCCTTTCAATATGTTTCTTAAGGAATCCCTTGTGTGATAGAGGAACGAGATCATGGAAAACTTTGCTCATATCCTTTGAAGACTACTGATGGCGGTGACCAAGGCATATTTGACAAGAAACCATTTTAGAGTTGCAACACCCTTCAAGGTACAAGTCAATTTTGATATCCCCTTATTTAAAGGCTAGATAGATGCAGATTCTCTAGAAAAATGGTTGAATCTTCTAGAGGGTTATTACTTCGTCCAAAAAAAAATCAACAATGAAAAGATCACCTTCGCACTCCTTAAATCCATTCCCCATGACAAAACTTGGTGGGAAGATTACTAAGAGAGGTACATCGCGGGTGAATCTACACTATTCAGGAGAGAACCCACTTGGGCAGCCTTTGTAGATGCCCTAAAGGAGTATTTCTACCCTATCAGAAACTATGATGACCAGTACATGAGATGGACAAATCTTCATCAGAAAAGAGACCAGATGGTGTTGGAGTACACTAACATCTTTCATACTTTGTGCTCAAATTTGGGTATCAAAGACTCTGAGCAGCACTTCCTCTTGAAGTACCGCAGTGGTCTGCAAAGGTACATACAAACAAAGATGGATTTATTGGACATCTCCTCATTGGGAGCTTCTTATTGATATGCGGTCAAAATTTAGTAGAAATTCAAGCAGTGAAGTAAGCGAGAGTTTGGGTTTGAAAATATGCCACAACGGAAGTATGGAAAAGGCAACCCTAACTCACAAAACGAAGGACATATCAAAAAGGAAGGTCAACCTCAAGAGAGCAAGTCCAAGGTGCAGGAAAATAAGAGTAACTAGAAGTTTAATAAAGACAGTGAAAAAGGGTGTGAGTTCCACAAAATCCCCTAGAACAACACCAATGAATGTCGCTCAAAACAGTCATTGGTGGATGAGCTCAAATAACAAGAATCAGAACGGAAGGATCAAATCCTGTCAGTGAGAGGAGGGGTGAATCAGTGACACAACAATTATATCAATTTTTCATTTATTAATGCAAACAGAATTTTAACATAGTATTTTATCATGGAACCCAATTGGGAAAACCACAAACTATTTTTTATTAACTACAAAATTTGTTTTACATGTTACATAGAAGGAATATGTACTTCCTTTTTTATCAACACCAACTGATCAGGATGCACCCACACCCTAGTTTACCAACACAAACTGATAGGAGGCTACGACCCCCTGTTTAGTTAGCTACAACTGACAAGGAAGCACAAACTCCCTCTGTATGCACCAACCTGCCCTTACACCACCCAACCACCCTTAATACATAAGTATCTTCAACTTTTCTTCCTGGAATCTTCTTCAGTTTTTTATCTTCTGATCTGGACTGCAGAGACACTTTCTTCTCACTTCTCTTTCTTGTTTATATATTCTTCAAAAACATCGCAAGTGTTATACACAGTGTCCTTTTATTTGGAACATTCCACCTCTTTGTTTAACTTATCCATAATCATTGTTTTAATATTTTTATCGTGAAGGATTTTCAGAAATTGATCACAGATATGGATCAATTTCATCCTTTAAACTCAATCAAATCTCTGCTAATTTCAAAGAGACCAAATTCTATGGAGGCGCTTCCTTCAAACCATTATCATGTGATCGAGTGTTACAGAACCTATGGATTACCAATTATAGCGACGTATTATAATTTTCCTTTTAAAACTCTTATAGCATATGACTATCAGCGATGACCAAACGCTAGTCAAAAGGGCGCTTCACGATTTTGCGTTTCAGGTGTTTTTCTATGTGTCACTCCCGACTCCCTTGATCCCCTAAATCTGAAATAAGAGCCTAGCAACGCTAGCTCCTCCCTTAACCTTCATCAATGTTACCCCTCTCTATTACCTGGGGCCAATCTTTCGAGCGCATCTAGATTTCGAGTTTCACGAGATCACGACTTATATTTCCTCCTTTCTTCTGAAATCCGAACTCCCAACTTCAATCACCTCAGATCAACGGTCTGAGATTTCCCGTGACTCAATGGTCTAGATCTCTTTTCAAGAATCGAGATTTGGCATCTTCGCATTTTGGCTCGTGTCCGATCGACTCTATGCTTTCCATATCAACGGTTCATGACTCTCCATGATCCAATGGTCGAGATCAATTTCGCGAACTCGGACTTCGCGAGTTCTTGTCTCGGGCATTCACTCCACCCTTTCCCAAATTGCGTGGATCTCTTCCACATTCCCTCATGATCCAATTCTCTAAAATTAATTCGCACTTTGAACTCCATTGATGGCCCCTTCCCACTTTCATTCGATTGACGGCCCACAACTGTCTGTGATCCAAGGGATCAAATTTTGCTCAAAAATTCAAAGTGCTCGGAATCACTTCAAATCAAACGAGAGCATAGGCCTCATCATTACGAACCCAACGCAACTTGTTTGGGTTCAAACGGACGTCAGGAGTGAGAGATATCGCGTTCTGTTCAAAATGACAAACAGGGAAAAAAAGGGATGCTGACTGTACAGTCCGTACAGTCCGTACGGCTGCTGACATGGCAGTCCGTACGACACGTGGCTGACAGTTGTGTGGACAGTTGGCATGTGACGTGGCATGTTTGTAGCGAACGGGATGGCGACACGTGGCCCAGCCAATGGTCGCCACGTGTCATATATACATTGGTTTAAAATTATGTTGTTGGACAGAGTCGACCCCGCGACCTCCGGGCAATGGGGAGAGACTTGGGAAGGGTCGCCAACCGGCACGCCACTGGTTGGTCCTTTTTATATATATGGCAATATATTTATATATATTTTCATATGTGGATAGTTGGGGCGCGACCGGGCTGGGCCTTAGCCCTAGCCCTTGGTCACATATTGTGTTAACATATGACCTATTGCTATACCACTTGGCGCGCACGCAGTTGCATTTTGATTTGGTTTCAACAGTTATACAAACGACCCGCCACTTGTCCTTTAACCATTGGCTTGTGGAAACGGGGGCCTATGTTTGCACTTGCACACAATCATATGGGTCATACGACCTTGCCCTTGACGGTTAGGGGCTATGTGCGCTTGTAACCGTCCTATAGTTGAGCCAACAAGGGTGCGTTTTGTAGTTGCAGAGACAGCAAGTTTGAAGGGGGACTTCCAGGAAGCCTATCTTCTTTAATTTTTGGCCAAACGAGGTGCCGAAAAAGCCCAGCTAGAGGTTTTTGGACATTCTGAAGCTATTGGAGCAGTCTATTTGGAATTTTGAGCATTGTAAAGCACATTTTTGAGAACTTTGAGAAAATAATACAAATGATCCATTGGAAGCTGGACCAGGAGATGTAGCCCAAGAGAGGGGTGAACTCCTTTATCATTTGCTGTGTTATGTGTTTTCTATTCAATATTATTGTTGTTGTTTATATGCATCTTGAATGAGCAAATTCTATTAAAGTTGTGTTGCAAAGTTGATCCATTTGAATTTTAACACATAAATTTTACTTGCAAATAATTTCAATAATACAAGTCTTCTTCATTTTTAGATCAAGTTGGTATCAAAACATAGGTTTTTGAAGACTTGATTATTTGCAAGTGTTTTGTTTTCTGATGCTCACAAGGTTGAAACTCACAAGAGGAAAAGGTCAACTTGTAGAGCCAAGTTCTCATCCTTCAAGGAGGAAGCTTACATCATCACCACAAGTTTCAAGGAGGCATTCACCAAGTATGGCTCATGAAGAGAGTCATGAACATGTTCCTGCAGAAGATGAAGATCTCAGAAAGGCTGTCATGGAAATGACAAAGATGATGAAAAGCTTGATGGAAAGGAATACAGGATTACAAGGTGAAGGCTCCAACCCTTCAAAGCACAAGAGAGACAGTGGTGATAAAACTCCAAATGGAAATGGAGGGAATGGTGCTTCTCCACCACCCTCTCCTCCATCTTCTTCTTCTTCTACCAATTCAATACCTCTTCCGAATTCTCCAAAGGGACATGGTAAAACTCCTTCACAAATTCCTTCGTTAAAGCTTGATATTAAATTCGAATTGCCAATGTACAATGGAGAAGTAAATGCTGAGAAATT
>ML785069.1:502753-517048 GCA_009831015.1 Picea engelmannii
GCTACAGCATGGTAAGCCCATTTGTTTTCATTCTGAAACTTTTAATGGTGCCATGATTAACTATCCTACTTATGATAAGGAGTTGTATGCATTGGTACAAAGTGTGAAAAAATGGAAACATTATTTGTTGGGGAAAGAAACCACTGTTCACACCGATCATCAACCATTGCAATACTTACAATCACAAACAAAGTTACAACAAGCTAGGCACTTCAGATGGATGGGTTTTCTACAACAGTTCCACTTGTTCATCTGGTATAAGAAGGGAATTTATAACAAAGTTGTTTATATGCTTTCAAGGCCTATTATTAGTGCTTCAGTTATTCTTAAGCATAGTCCTATCATGCATGAAAGTTATATTGAGCAATATGCTTTGGATACTGATTTTAAAGAAGTATATGAAACTGTGTGTCATTCTAACCATGTTGAGGAATTGGATTACCATGTGCATGATAATATTTTGTATCATCTTGGCAAGCTATGTATTCCACAGGGGGAAAGAATCAACATTATAAGAGAAGCCCATTCTTCTCTTATTGCTGGTCATTTTGGTGTAGGCAAGACAGTGGCTAATTTGCAAAGGTACTGCTATTGGCCTAAAATGAATGAAAGTGTTTCAAGATATGTTCGAGGATGTTTGTTATGAGCCACAAGTAAACCTAGCAATCGAAAGTTGGGTTTGTATACTCCACTTCCGGTTCCTTCTCGTCCTTGGGAAAGTATTTCTATGGACTTTGTAGGAGGTCTACCTATGTCTAGATGAAATCATAATTATCTTTATGTTGTGGTTGATCGATTTAGAAAAATGTGTATTTTGATGCCTTGTAAGAAGCAGGTTACAGCTGAACAAACGGCACAAATTTTCTTTCAAAATGTTTGGGCGCATTTTGGATTTCGTAAATCCATTGTTTCTGATCGGGATTCTCAATTTGTTGGAAGTTTTTGGTCGAGTTTATGGGCACTCATGGACACCAAACTGAAAAAGAGCACATTTTTTCATCCACAAACCGATGGTCAGACAAAAGTGGTAAATCGAACAGTGGTGCATCTTCTTCGTGGTTATTGCAGCAAACATCCTAAACTTTGGGATGAGCATTTACACTACATTCAGCATGCTTACAATCGAGCTAAGCACTCTTCAACTCAAATGTCTCCATTTGAAGCATGTATTGGCTATTTGCCCAAATCTCCTTTAGATTTTATATTTGGGAAAGATATTGCTATTGATGGTCAATATGACATTGATAGGGTAGAAAAGTTCATTGAACAAATTCAATCGATACATCAGATGGTGCAAGAGCAGTTGGAAAAGAGTCAAGCCAAGTACAAGACGAGACATGAAAAGCATCGTGTTGATCATAGTTTCCAAGTTGGAGATGAAGTTTGGCTTTACATTAGCAAGGAGAGGCTTAAAGGAGAAGGTAAAAAATTGAAACCAATTCGATATGGTCCTTTCAAGATTATTGACAAGATTGGTAACAATGCCTTTCATTTAGATTTGCCTCCTTATATGCAAATGTATGCAGTTGTTAATGTTGAGAATTTGAAATTGTATGAGCTTCCTTTGATTGATGATCAAGGAGAGCATGTTCAGATTCCTTCTATAGATGATTTTTCCCCAGAATATCTTACAGAACTGCATGAAGACACAATCCTTGACAGGAGAATGAAAACTTCAAAATGAGGAAATGTGGAGTATCTTCGAGTTGGTATTAAAGGTACAAATCCAAGCAAAGACAAGTGGATTGAGGTTGGAAAGGTGAGGGAGCTATACCCTCATCTTCAAATAGACTGAAAATAGTCTTTTGGAGGTCCAGAAGCTTTCCAATGGGGAGGTGTGATCCAGGGGATCAAATTTTGCTCAAAATTCAAAGTTCTTGGAATCGCTTCAAATCGAACGAGAGCATAGGCATCATCGTTACGAACCCAACGCAACTCATTTGGGTTCAAACGGACGTCGGGAGCGAGAGATATCGTGTTCTATTCAAAATGACAAAAGGCAAAAAAAGGGATGCTGACTGTACAGTCCATACGGCTGCTGACGTGGCAGTCCGTACGACATGTGGTAGACAATTGTGTGGACAGTTGGCATGTGGTGTGGCATGTTTGCAGTGAACGGGATGGTGACACGTGGCCCAGTCAATGACCACCACGTGTCATATATACATTGGTTTAAAATTATGTTGTTGGCCGAAGTTGACCCCGCGACCTCCGGGCAGGGGGGAGAGACTTGGGAAGGGCCGCCAACCGGCGTGCCACTGGTTGGTCCTTGTTATATATATGGCAATATATTTATATATGTTTTCATATGTGGATAGTTGGGGCGCGACCAAGCTGGGGCTTAGCCCCAGCCCTTGGTCGCATATTACGTTAACATATGACCCATTGCTATACCGTTTGGCGCGTGCACATTTTCATTTTGATTTGGTTTCAACGGTTATAAAAATGACCCACCACTTGTCCTTTAACCATTGGCTTGTGGAAACGGGGGCCTATGTTTGCTCTTGTGCGCGGTCATATGGGTCATACAACCTTGCCCTTGACGGTTAGAGGCTAGGTGCGCCTGTAACCGTCCTATAGTTTGCATGGTTCGCACGGTTGCATCCGGTGCTAAGTTTTTACGCTTAAATATGCATGTGGGCTAGGTTGAGCCAACAAGGATGTGTTTTGTAGATGCAGAGACAACAAGTTTGAAGGGGAACTTCCAGGAAGCCTATCTTCTTCAATTTTTGGCCAAACGAGGTGACGAAAAATCCCATCTAGGGGTTTTTGGACGTTCTGAAGCCATTGGAGCAGTCTATTTTGCATTTTGAGCATTGTAAAGCACATTTTTTTAGCACTTTGATCAAATAATACAAATGATCCATTGGAAGCTGGACCAGGAGATGTAGCCCAAGAGAGGGGTGAACTCCTTTATCATTTGTTGTGTTATGTGTTTTCTGTTCACTGTTATTGTTGTTGTTTATATGCATCTTGAATGAGAAAATTCTATTAAAGTTGTGTTGCAAAGTTGATCCATTTTCATTTTAACACATAAATTTTACTTGCAAATAATTTCAAGAATACAAGTCTTCTTCATTTTTAGATCAGTTTGTGATCCAACGATCCAGATTTCATCGGGACTTTGTGTTTCGCGATGTTGAAGGTTAGAGCACCTCCTTTCTCCGATTCCCGATTTTTGATTCTCTGATTCTTCTTTACACTTCCATATGATTAAGGTGTGTGCACCTTACCTGGATCCAATGGTTGGCAGGTATTCAGATAATCGAACTCACAACCCTTTTTGCTTATCCTTTCCTTCCACTAAAATGTGATCTGACGGTCATGAAGACACATGAAGCAGATCCACGATCAAGAATGATTAAGCAACCACAATCTGTGATTGTTTTAACTCGTCACCCAAATCCATAATGGGAAGATGTGCGCTATTGGAGAGTCAACCACAATCATTGATATTTGAAGCTATAAGATCGGACGGTCCTGACTAATTGCAAGATTGGAACAAGTGTGATGTTTAATTCTCCTTTCAATCTCTGCAATATGTCCTTGTTGTAGATTTGGTGATTGCACATCAACGGTCTTGATTTGTTCTGTGTTTCATCACGCCATACCTGTTGAGTTTCAACATGCCATCTCTTCTGAGCTTGATCTCTGCGTTTTCTAAACCTGTAGAGCTTTTATCATAGGAACATTGTTGATCCTATCGTGATCAACAATAATTACGAATTTCTTTAGCCTTAAGGTGATGTTCTTTTATTGATTCTTTTTCTTTTTGAGATTAACCTTGTTGCTCTGCTTACTATGACTGTTGACATCAATGACAACACATGAATGATAATATGTCCAAAAATCTCCCCCTTTGTCATTGAGGGAAACACACCAACTTTATACACAATCTCCCCCTGTGGTGATCCTTCTGTCCTCTAAAGTTACTCTCCCCCTTTGGCATCAATGGCAAAGGGTTTATTCTCCTATGATCTCTCTATATAAATACTTCTTTGACCATTGGTAACTCCTCCTATGATCACACTTGTCCTGTCATAACTGAATGAATCATTTTGACATTGATTGTTATCTCCCCTTGAATAGGTGCCAACTGATGCATTATTTTCTTGAGAGATTTATGTAGGAAGAAGGATTACTCCCAATTTTTACCTAAGATATTCAAATACATATCTACTTAAGGGTTTTGTAAAAATATATGCCACCTATTCTTTTGTTGGAACATATTCCAATTTAATGTTCTTGTTTTCAGCCTGATCTCTTAGATAGTGATACTTTATGGGAATGTGTTTCAATTTTGAGTGTTGGATAGGGTTTTTAGAGAGACTTATCACGCTTGTATTATCACAGTGGATAGTAGTGGGTTCTTCAAATACTATTTTGATGTCTAATAGAGTTTGTTTCATCCATTCCACTTGTGTGCAACATTCTGCTGCTGCAATATACTCAACTTCAATGCTAGACAGAGAAATTGAGGATTGTTTCTTTCTTATCCAAGCAACCAGTGATTCTCCCAAAAAGAATGCTCCTCCACTTGTACTTTTTCTGTCATCTACACTTCCTGCCCAATCAACATCTAAATAGGCTTTTAATGTGAATGAATCCTTGCTAGGGTACCACAAACCAAGATCTATGGTTCCTTTCAAATATCTAAAGATTTTTTTTACAACTTGAACATGGATCTCCTTTGGTTCTACTTGGAATCTAGCCACCATCCCAACAGCTTGCTTGAGATCAGGTCTAGAAGCTGTTACATAGAGAAAATTGTCAATCATTTATTTGTAGAGTTTTGGATCTACAGCTTTGGATTCATCATCCTTGCTTAGTTTGCATCCAACTATCATGGGTGTACTAACAGGTTTGCAATCCTCTAACTAGAATCTCTTAAGCATATCCTTAACATATTTATACTGATGGATAAAGACTCGACTGAATTATTTGTAATCCAAGAAAGAAATTCAATTTTCCAAGCAAAGACATTTCAAATTCTTGTTGCATCATCCTAGCAAAGTCCTTACTTATTTTATCATCAGCATTGCCAAATATAATATCATCAACATATACTTCCACAATAATTATGTTATTACCATCAATTTTACAGTAAATATTGTTGTCTGTTGATCCCCTTTTTAGGCCATGTTTTTGTAAGTAAGAATCTAGCCTTGCATACCATGCTCTAGGTGTTTGTTTTAGCCCATAGAGTGATTTATTTAGTTTACAGACATAGTATCCTTTGTTGGTTAATTGGAACGCTTCCGGTTGCTCAATATAGGCTTCCTCTTCTAAATTTCCATTGAGAAATGTTGACTTGACATCCATTTGGTACACTTTAAATTTTCTATAGCTGGAGAAAGCTAAGAACATCCTAATTGCCTCTAATCTGGCCATAGGTGCAAATGTTTCTTCATAGTTTAATCCTTCAACCGGAGCATACCCTTTGCATACTAATTTGGCTTTGTTCCTCATTACTTTCCCATCTTCATTCATTTTATTTTTATATACCCATTTAGTTCCAATGACATTTTTATCTTTTGGTCTTGGAACTAGTTCCCGAGTTTGATTTTTTTTCAATTTGGTCCAATTCTTCATTCATGGATTTGATCCAATTCTCATATTTACATGCTTCTTTGATTGAGTTAGGCTCAACATGTGACAACATTGCTATTTATGTTTGATACAATAGTTGTCTTCTTGTGTGCACTCCATCATTCATATCTCCAATAATTAGTTCTTCGGGATGATTCTTTTGAGTAATTCTTGAGGGTGTCTTTGTATCTCTTCTTGGGAATTATTCTCTTATCTCCCCATATTGAATATCTTCATCGCTTTCACTAGTATCCATATCATATTCTTCCCTTTATTTTTCATTCTCTTCTACTTCTTTAAGTTGTGTGTCGAATGTCTCATCATCATCTTCATCTTCATTTTTAGGTATGGTCTCTTGATTTTTTATCCTTATCATTTTTAGGTCATCCACCTTGACATCTGCACTCTCAAAAATCTTATGTGATCTAATATTGTAGCATCTGTATTCTTTCTTGTTTGAAGCATATCCAAGAAAAATACCTTCATCAGATCTAGCATCAAATTTTCCAAGACTCTCGTCTAGTCTTTTGATGTAGCATTTACATCCAAATACCTTGAAGTATTTTACTAATGGAGCTATTCCAAACCATAGTTAATAAGGGATATTATCACTATTAACCCTGAGCTGACCTCTTTCCAATATGTATACTGTCGTGCTTACAGCTTCCCTCCAATATCCATCTGACAATTTTGCCTCATTGAGCATAGTCCTTGCAGCCTCATGAACTGTTCTATTCTTTCTCTCAATAATCTAGGTGGATATCGGTGGCCACCCACCTTTTCCAACTAGCTCAAAACAGCTTTCTAGCAATTTTGGTAATTTACTATTTTTAGCAGGTTTTAACTTCCAGGGCCATTTTGAGGGCCTAAATGAAGTTTTTTTGAGATAGAGGTTCTCAATGATAGCTAAAGGAATGATTGAGCCCCCAAAATGAATCTCCTTGATGATACCTTTCCAACGAGCTATCATACGCCTAAAATGGAGATCGTATGCAAAAGTTACGACCCTGGGAAGTTGATGCACCAACTTACCCAAACGGGGCCCACATGACTTTTGACGCTTCATCTCCTAGGGTTAGGTTTTTGGATGTCTAGGGTTTTGGCATTCCGGTTTATTGTAAAAATGCCTTCAAAGCCTCATTGTAATCATCTTCTTACGAATGTGAGTAGCTGTCACATCTCTTCTCAGAGATAAGCTGCCACCATTCTAGCGAGTCTTTCGCTCTGTATTTTTACAGTCTCTATACATTTCTTTGATTAATAGAAATCGTGTATTACTGTATATCTATGTTTATGGTTGCATCTCTGATACATTTATGTTATATTATTGAATATCTGCAATATTTCTGTGCATTTCTTTATTATATCTCTTCTCTCATTTCGTGCCAAAAATAATCTGGATCACTCAACAATCATGTTTTGATGAGGTGTTCTGGAAGTAAAGAATTGTCTTTTTATTCCATGGGTTTCATAGAAGAGACCAAACTCTTTTTAGGTGAACTCACCACCATTATCTGATCTAAGACATTTGATTTTTTTTTCCTTTTCATTTTCAACAAGGGTTTTAAAGGCTTTGAATTTGTTAAGTGCTTCTGATTTTTCTTTGAGAAAACATATCCAACCCATTCTAGTAAAATCATCAATGAACAACATAAAGTAAGACTCTCCTTGCAAACTCTTAGTCCTTGTAGGTCCACATAGGTCAGTGTGAACAAGCTCTAAAGGTTTAGAGGTTGTGTATTCTTTTGCCTTGAACCTTATTCTAGTTTGCTTCCCTAGTTGACAGTGTCTACACATAGCATTTGAGGGTTTTATGATCTTTGGCAATTTTCTTACTGCACCAAGGTTCATGACTTTCACAAGATTGTCAAATTTAATATGCCCCGACCTTCTATGCCATAGCCAACTTTCATCTACTGAATTTATATGACACTCCTCATTCAATTTTGCATCTAGTATATATACATTTTCAGGAGTTCTAGGAGCAGTACCAACTAATTTTCCTATGTCTTCTCTCCTAATCTCACATTTTTGGGAATCAAAGATGCAGAAGTGCCCCTGATCACAAGTTTGACTGACACTTAATAAACTAGGATTCAATTTTTTGACAAGTAGCACATTTCTCGCTTTGTCTTTTCCCAAGCTCACAGTGCCTTTCCCAGGAATGTTACTTGAAGCATTATCACCAAATGTAACTTTACTTCTTTTTTTCTTTAAGTATAAAAACTTGTCCTTGTTACCTGTTATATGTTTTGAACACCCACTGTCAACATACCAGAGATCCTTTTTATCTTGAGCTTTTAGGGCAATAAGACATTCCTTTTTTGATGTTTTTTCTCTCCAAAGTTTCTTTTTCTTTCTAATGAACTTTGGTTGTTCTAAGACTTCCATTAATCTACAATTAATGGAATTATTTCCATGGTTATGACATCTGAATCATTGTAAGTCCCCTTCTTGTAAAGGTGCAAAGGAGTTATAGTGTCTGCTTTTAACTCGACTTATTGCTTGTTTATCCTTAAGGATATAGTTCGTAACCTTCAAATTTGTCTTTCTATATGCTCTACAATTTATAGCTTTGTGTCTGAAATTAGAGCATGCAAAGAAATAACCAAGGAAAATGCAAGGAAACATGTTTTGATAAAACTTCTCTGGTATTGTCTTGTCTTCCTTCCTGATGGGTGGAAGTAATCTTCTGGAGTTCTGATCATTACTAATCTTCTCTTCATTTTTCTTCTTGAATGTATTGAGGAGAGTATCTCCATAAGATTTTGAGTTAACATGGCTTTCCTTTTGAGAATAACCTATTCCATTTTTATTACCTAAATCCTTTCGCTTGGTAATAATCTTATCTAATATTTTAGAGTTATTTTCAGATTTTGTTTGAATTATTTTTGCATCTAGTTCCTTTTTTAGATGAACTATTTCTGCCTCCATTCTTTCACAAGTTATTTGTTTTTCCTTAAGAGACTTTTCCAGACTTTCTTCAATTTTATTTTCTTCTAAGATTTGTTTTTTCAGATTGCTCATGAGTTTTTCCATCTCCTTTTCTTCTTGTTCATGTTTTTCCTTTTGTTCAACTACAAAACTTTTCAATTGTCTATATCTGGTTTTGTATTTTCTTAATTCATCCAAGGCACTGAGAAGTTCTTCCTCCATATTAACTTTTGCTTCATCTTCTAATTCCTTTTCATGTTTAATTTTTTGTATCTCATTAGATTCTTCAATACCTAAGAAAAGGACGTCGTCATCATCATATTCATCGTTGTCACTAGACTTTGATGAGCTGTTGTTTTCTTCTTTTGAGTAATTTTTTTTTTTCCTTTGTAAAACCTTTTCTTATAGTTGGGTTTTTCCTTCTTCTTGTATTGTTTGGTTTTATTTTCTTCATCTTCAGGGTCCTCCTTGGGATAGGGACACTTGGATGCAAAATGACCAACGTTGCCACAGTTAAAACATTTGAAAGGAAGCGTGCCTTTGTGCTTCCTTGATCCTTTCTAAAGTTTTATAATGAAATTGGCTTCTTCCACATCAGATTCTTCATGATGGCAGGATTGAAGTTTTTGCTTCTGATTTATCCTTGTCTTGGTTGCTTTGAAAATTGTTTCATCTTTTGTTGATTCATCATTCCCTGTTCTCATTTCATATGCTGTAAAAATTCCATGGAGTTGATCAACTGTGAGTGTGTCTAGATCAGATCTATCTTCAGTTGAAGAAATATTTGCATAATATCTCATAGGTAATGATCTTAGTATTTTTTGCACAATTTGTTTATCTGTAATCTCTTCTCTTTCCTCTCTAATTGAGTAAACCACTTCATCTACCCTATGAAAGTACTCAACAATATTTTCTTCTTCTTTCATTTTCAGATTTTCAAACTGAGCTCTATAGGTCTGTAGTTTGGCTCCTTTGACTTTGTCATCTCCTTCATATACAGCCTCCAACTTGTCCTAGATTTCTTTGGCTGATTTTCAATGCATAACCTTCACACTATAGAATTAGTCAACCCTGCTAGAATTCTATTAACTGCTCTTGAGTTGTCATTACAAATTTTCTTTCCTGCAACATCTTTGGGTGGAGTAGTTGGTGCAGTGTAACCATCTACAACAGATTGCCAGATATCAAAACCAAGAGCCAACAAGAAGTTTTTCATTCTTATTTTCCACAAGGCATAGCCTCCTCCATTGAACAATGGTGCTTTGTTGTTGAGAATTCCTTCTTGTTGATCCATCTTCAGGATCTACCTTCAAGTTTGTTAGATTGTGCTGAAGGAACCCGCTCTGATACCAGTTGAAAGATCAGATGTTGTCACTGAGAGGGGGTGTGAATCAGTGACACAACAATTATATCAATTTTTCATTTATTAATGCAAACAAAATTTTAACACGGTATTTTATCGTGGAACCCAATTGGGAAAACCACAAACTCTTTTCTATTAATTGCAAAATTTGTTTTACATGATACATAGAAGGAAGATGTACTTCCTTTTTTATCAGCACCAACTGATCAAGATGCACCCACACCCTGGTTTACCAGCACCAACTGGTAGGAGGCTACGACCCCCTGTTTAGTCAGCTACAACTAACAAGGAAGCACCAACTCCCTCTATAGGCACAAACCTACCCTTGCACCACCCAACCAGCCTTAATACATAAGTACCTTCATCTTTTTTTCTTGGAATCTGCTTCAACTTTTGATTTTCTAATATGGACTGCAGAGACACTTTCTTCTCACTTCTATTTCTTGTTTATATATTCTTCAAAAACGGCGTGAGTGTTGTACACAGTGTCCTTTTATTTGGAGCATCGCACCTCTTCATTTAACTTAGCCATAATCATTGTTTTAACATTTTTATCGTGAAGGCTTTTCAGAAATTGATCACAGATATGGATCGATTTCATCCTTTAAACTCGATCGAATCTTTGCTAATTTCACAGAGACCAAATTCTATGGAGGCTCTTCCTTCAAACCGTTATCATGTAACCGAGCATTACAGAATCTTGGGCTTACCAATTATAGCGAAGTATTATAATTTTCCTTTTAAAACTCTTATAGCATATGACTATCGGCGGTGACCAAACGCTAGTCATTTTGGGTTTTTTTCTATGTGTCACTCTTGACTCCCCCGATCCCCAAAATCTGAAATAAGAGCCTAGTGATGCTATCTCCTCTCTTAACCTTCATCAATGTGACCCCTCGCTATGACCTGGGGCCATTCTTCCAAGCGCGTCGGGATTTCACGTTTCGTGAGATCGTGACTTATATTTTCTCCTTTCTTCTGAAATATGAACTCCTAACTTCAATCACCTCAGATCAACGGTCTAGGATTTCCCATGGCTCAATGGTCTAGATCTCTTCTCATGAATCCGGATTTCTCATCTTCGTGTTTCGGCTCTTGTCCGATCGATTCTATGCTTTCTAGATCAACGGTTCACGACTCTCCGCGATCCAACGGTCGAGATCAATTTCACAAACTCAGAATTTGCGAGTTCCTGTCTCGAGCATTCACTCCACCCTTTCCCGAACTGTGTGGATCTATGCCACATGCCCTCTGGATCCAATGGTCCAGAATTACTTCGCACTTCAGACTCCAAAGATCACCCTTTTCCGCTCTCGTTCGATCGATGGTCCACAACTATCTGTGATCCGACGATCCATATTTCATCGGGACTTCATGTTTCACGATGTCAGAGGTTAGAGAACCTCCTTTCTCCGATTCTCAATTTCTGATTCTCTGATTCTTCTTTGCACTTCCAGATGATTAAGGTGTGTGCACCTTACCTGGATCCAATGGCTGGCAGGTATTCAGATAATAGAACTCACAACCCTTTTTTCTTATCCTATCCTTCCACTAAAATGTGATCTGACGATCATGAAGACACTTGAAGTAGATCCACGATCAAGAATGATTGCACAACCACAATCTGCAAGTGTTTTAACTCATCTCCAAACTCTTCAATGGGAATATGTGCGTTATTGGAGAGTCGACCACAATCATTGATCTTCGAAGCTATAATATCAGATGGTCCTGACTAATTGCGGGATTGGAACAAGTGTGATGTTTAATTCTCCTTTCAATCTCCGCAATCTATCCTTGTTGTATATTTGGCGATTGTGCATCAACGATCTTTATTTGTTTTGCGTTTCATCATGCCATCCCTACTGAGTTTCAACGTGCCATCTCTTCTGAGCTTGATATCTAAGTTTGCTAATCCTCCAAAGATTTTATCATAGGAACATTGTTGATCCTATCATGATCAACAATAATTACAAATTTCTTCAGCCTCAAGGTGATGTTCTTATGTCAATTATTTTTCTTCCTGAGATTAACCTTGCTGCTCTTCTTACTATGACTGTTGACATCAATGACAACACATGAATGACATTATGTCCAACAACAACCTGACTCAGACTTTGATTTAGAGCACAATAAAGGGAAATGAATCATCGATTAGAACCCACTGCTACCTTCACGACCACAACAATACAACCAAAAGAACCAAAGGAGCTTGAGGAGGGGGAGCACCTCTTCCACTCCCAGATGTGGGTAAAGGGGACTCCAATGCATTCCATTCTTGACAGCAGTAGTCAAAAGAACCTGATATCAACCAAAGTTATCAAGAGATTGAAGTTTCCAATGAAGCCACGCCCCCATCCATACTCCATCATATGGTTGAGCCGAGGACGAGACATTTGTGTCAACCAACAGTGTCGCATGTCCTATGGCATCAAGCCCTCAAGGATGAGGTAGTGTGTGATGTTGCCCCGCTTGAATTTCGTGATGTTCTTTTAGGACAACCATATATGTTGAAATGTCACACTACCTATGAGTCTCATCCCCGCAATGTCATTGTTACTCTGGGAGGTCATCTCTAAAGGGTACCAAAGGTAGCTCCAACTATTGCCACTTCATTGATCTTGAAAAAACAATGCCGCAAAGTAATCTCTCAAACCACAAAGTTTTCCCTCTTCATGGTACAGTCAGAAAGTGAACTGAAGGTCATTGCGACCACTACAGCCTCAAACCAAGACATTTCTATCCAATAGAAGCAGGTCAACAAGATTGTAAAGGAGTACAAAGAGAATGAGATTTTTCCCTATGTTCAACATATCTCTATTGGTCATGACCCTTTTTAGGTGTGCTTAGGGTTCCAACCATTAGCCCCCAATATTGATATAGCTCTATTGGTGCATATTCACCGACAGAGTCCTCCCACACTCAGACCAAGGTAGATCATGAAGTCGAATATGTTGAACAAATCCAACACCTCCAATAGGTTCATGACATTCTTCCACATGCAAAGTACAAGCAAGACATCTACTTCAACAAGGAAAGAAACTCACCAAGGTTCAGATTCAGTGGAAGTTTCTCCATTTCCCAAGAGAACTTGATGTAATGGGGACCTTCACTTCTTGAGGGGGGAGGAATGATCTAGGTAGATCTCAGTGGCCATCCACCTTTTCCACTGAATCAACATTTCAATCATATGGTTTTGATAAACCATGATATTCACCCTTTTGATGGGGAATGGAATGTAATGTCATCTTCATTTGTTAATTACAAACATCATGTAACAATTTCCTAGTGGTCTTATGTACATGCTTACAACATAACGTTAATGCATCGGATCCCATTATAACTCCGCAGTTAAGCGTGCTCAGCCTAGAGTAGTATTGGGATGGGTGACCTCCTAGGAAGTCCTATTATTTTACATGCCTATGAAATTTTATAAACTTAGACTAACGTAGGTTTAGTTTATTACCAAATCCATTCGTATTAAAGTGGGGAAATGGTAGGGAAGGGAATGTCAAAGTAAATGAGGTTTAGTCTCTCAGAAAATCCATTGGAATACTAGTCTATTTTAAAGTGGGAAATCCAAAAGGAATGTCAAGTAAATCAAGGTGGGATATTTTTTAAATGGTTTATGAATAACAAAGAATTGGTTAATTAATGGGAAATGAAATGTCAAGTAAATTAAAGTAAGATATTTTTTAAATAATTTATGAATACCAAAGAATCAATTAATAAAGTGTTTGTTTTTTATTATTTTAACATCTAATATTAATCAAAACAAAAATTATTAATGACTTAATATTAATATGGATCTCAACAACCCCGGATGAGGTGCTTCCTAGATAATGATGTGCATAAATCTTGAGGAGGCCACCTGGCCAGGCTACACGCCATTCAGTGTCTGTCCTACTCTGTCACCCTACTCTAGTCACCTCAAGGGTTTAAACATTCCACTGCTACCCTCCACTCTCCATTCGCATCCCGAAGACCACATGAACTGGAAGCTCTGCGGCATGAGTGTATTCATGGCACCGTGCAGAGAACTTCCTCGGTCACTTCTGCTCCAGACTGTCTCTCCTGCTCCTAAAGCTGAGATGTGGTGCTCTTTTCCTCATTCGCCCCCTCACAATTCGCAAAGACTCACTTCCCTGGTTCACCCTTTCCTCAGTCTTGTGACCAGTCTCTGGTGTGACCTCCCTTCGATATCGAAGTTGCATTGGCACTCCCCATTTCTAGGCCTGTCGACCTTCAGATTCTTCCCCCCCAAGGATCTGCTAGCTCTCATCATGCCCCGACTCATAGGTAAGGAAAAACGAGGAGCAGCCTGGTATGAGGCCAGGGGAAGGAAGCCTCCCATCCTAGACTCTCCCATTGAAGCTGATATCCTCCCTCCTACAGTCGATTTCCATCCCCCT
>ML785069.1:518131-528427 GCA_009831015.1 Picea engelmannii
TATATATATATGCGTGAATATGTATGTTTTCATAAGATTACTAAACATTGATAACATTTATTCATGAAAAACACTTTAGGTAGTGGTGGCACAATTACAAATGTTGAGGAGGATCTACTTTCAAATCATAATTGATAATGGAATAAACCATAAACCATAGTTACCAAATTTGGCCAAATCAGGCTAAAGATTTCAAAAATTTATAAATTCAGTTGTGTTCGGTATTTAATTCACCCAAATCAAATTCAACATGGTTTGTTTATCAATATTCCCTACGATTTATTCGAATCCTTTCAATGTTCCTATTCTTAATACTTGTTTAAAGCACTTCCTAACTATGGGAAAGAAGGCACGATCACACAGGACTAGCCAAACCGAACACGGTGAAAGGGAAATAAGTAAATGGGCACATGTGACAAAGTTAATGGTTTGGAGATATGCAACCATGAATGTTCAAGCTCAAAAGCCTTGGTCTGTTGACACTATTTTTAACTCATCCACATACAATCATATTAATTCACGAATATCTACTAATACTAATGAAAGTAGATGTAATATAAAGTAGCTTTTGTTAATATAATGATAATAAATATGTATGGTTAAATATCACCTCTCCAACTAATTCACAATAAAAAGTAAATACAAGTGAAATCAACTATATCCCCCCATATGGCGTGTCACCCATGGTTGTGGAAGGACGCAACACCCGGCAGCATGGGTCTCGGATCACAAGATTACGAAACATTATGTCTCATATCTATGGAGACTATGGACAAGTGGCATGAAGGTTAAACTCTGATGAGACAACCATTAACCTTAAGAGATCCCTTCGTACCCTCTTCTTATTCATTTTGAAATTTTGGATTTGTTTGAAACTGTGCTATCAAACACTCTCTTCTTGTTTTGTAATAATTCACTATACAATGCAGCCACAACTTCCTTTTAATACAAATAATAATCGTTTCTATTTTCTATATATGTATATATTAGTAATAGATTGGTTAGATAAATATTGTCGCGTGTGAGTGTCAACTTGATGATATATGTCACTTTGTCTTGATTGGCATGTCAACACCCATCCATATATGACCTTTCCTGGTTGCCACTATTCTACCCAAATTCAAGTATTGGAAATGCATTTTGGTATGTGGAATTAAGGTTTATACAAGGAAGAATAAGGTTGTAGGTAGGTTTACTTGTGCCAAGTCTTTTTTATAAAGGAAAAAGAATGTGTTTTGAATACCTTATGAATTTTCTCTATACAACAAATGCCTTTCTAAACAATAGACAACAACAATTGCAACAAAATAAACAAGACATTTGAAAAAATAATAAAAAAAATTGAAAAATCAATAAGAACCTTGGGGGAACCTTCAAAGATTCCCTAAATTTCCCTTTGAATTTGCATGAAAACACTACATAACATTAAAAAATACAACATTTTCATTTTTAGGCTATTTTTTCAAATGGAGTTACTATTTTGTTGTCAATTTTTTTTACATACTCGAAAATCCAAAGTCGTACAAAACACGAATGTAAGAAATATTTTTTTTTTACAAAATCTTGTATAATAATTTTTTTTAAATATATGTTACAAAAACAAAAACTAATCAAAATCAAGTTTTAAAAATAAATCAATTTTTTTGATCAAACAAAATACAACTCACCAAGCTACACATTAAAATTAAAACTTGAAAACAAAAGAGAAAAAGTTGTTTTCCTAGCATCCACTCAAATTATGATAAAAGTTATCATTAGGAAATAACATCACCCAGTATTATTGTCCTCCTCCTCATCATCATCATCATCATCATGTTACACATCAAAATTACTCACTTCAATGATGACCTATTATCGTCATTACAAGTGTCGCATTTTGGCTACAAGTGTCGCAAGTGCCACAAACATCATACAATTATCTTTCTTATGTCGTGTATTGAATGACGTCACAAGGAACACTTGAAGACACCCTCAAAGACTGGTTTAAGAAGGAGAAATCATCTGATGAAGAGTACAAATCTTTTTCCATGAAAAAACCCACTTAAAAATGAATTTTGAAGGCCAACTCTCCCCTACCCACTGTCAGGGAGTGCCAGTGCTCCTTGACCTTCTTTGGGGGAGCGTTCCAGCACTCTATGCACCCTTATGAGGGAGCACTGGGATTTTTTAAGGAAATTTTGGGTAGCTCTCCCCTACCCACTGTCAGGGAGTGCCAATTCTCCTTACCCTCCTTTGGGGGAGCGTTTCAACACTCTATGCCCCATTCTGAGGGAGCGTTGGGTTGTTTGAGGAAATCTTGTGCTGTTGAGGAAAATCAAGGAAAAATCCCCCTCATCTATGGAGTTGGTTGGATTTGAATCTGAAGTCAAGGTTGGATCCTAGGGAAGATCCACAACTGATAGAGAAGGATCCTCAACCTATCCCAAGAATCTCTAAGGTGGTTGGGTCTCTCCAGGCTTATATAAGGAGGCCTTCTCGTGGTGAAAAATTGATGGAGTTTTAGAGATACCAAACTTATGATCTCATGAAAAGTGGTATTGAGAGGACATTGAAGGCATCAAACTTATGATCTCATAAGGGAGATAATCAGTAAAGCATATTCATTTTGATTGTGGATTATTTGAGCAAGGGATTGGACAAGAAGAACTATAAGAGGCTACTGCAACTTCATCAAAGGACTTGTTGAAGAGATTGGGGATCAAGGCTCAACTTAGACTAGGCAAGGACAAACATCAACAAAAAGGTACATTATTCTTCCTTTTCTTTATTTGATTGACTTAGCTAGGTTTAAAAGGATGTCAGTGACCAAATTTAGCACCTTTATGTCTTGATCTTAGATACTTAGGGTTCAAGAGGAAATCCACTTGTTCACAAGGGGATTTTCCTGTAACACATCATTATTAATATTATTATTATAAAATATTCATCTTGGAGAAACACATCGGGCACTTGCCCTCATTCCGATGATGGTACCCAAGGTAAGTTGGATTTTGTAGAAGCTTGAGGCTTTGTTAACATTGGGCTCAAGGTTGTTACAACAAAACACTCATAAATAGCTCAATATATGTCGCAGTAGACGCAATCGACATCTTTATTATTATGAAAAAATTTCAAAAATTTTAATTTTAAAATTTTAAAATAACATTAAGAAATATTTTTTCCTTGGATTTTTTTTTAATTCCTTTTGTTAGCACTAGGAGTCACCCTCAGATTGCAAGAGGATAAGCCCAGTACCCATCAGAGTTTTCGGTGGATGTTGGTTTTAAATGAGCGGAGGTCAATGGACAAAACTCAATATATGAATGATATTTCAACACAAAACTGGACAAGAAATGAACAGGGAAGTGAGAGCCACATTAACTTCAGTCAGTGAATTGAGCTTAAGTGTGAGCAGAGCGAAGACTTAGTGAGAAAAGTGAACAAAACTGCTATAAGCATCAGGTTTTCAAGCAGCTTGGAGAAAAAAAAACTTAGACTCAAGATCACTCTTAAGCTCAGGTTTCAGACTCTGAAATATGTCCAAACAACATAGTCACAACAGCACAATGATCAAACCTACACCACAATGCAACTACAACAACTCGATTGGATCCTCCATGCCCGAGACATTCAGTGTAAGAGGGAAAAAAGTTAACAAGGGAGATGACTAAAACTGGTCAAGATACCGTTGTAGCCAAACCTACATTACAACAACATAACAACCCTCGATTGGATCCTCCATGCTCGAGTGTTTTAGCACAGTTTTAACGGAGAGATGAAAGAGGTTGACTTCTATTGATCTGAAAGTCTCAAATTTGATACATAACCAGAGAACAGTTCTGGCATGAAAAAATTTCAAAATAGGGAGCTCTACTCAACCAGTTGAGGACCTCAACAAAATATCAAAACTAACTCTTTATACTCAGAACGATTCACCACTACCAAGAGTGCGACCTGGCCACTACAATAAAATCTTTGTGTCGGTGAGTTCTCTGTCAGACTGTGCATGCATTCTTCTGTCAGACACGAGCTCAGAGAAGTATGGGTTGGCAAGAAAATCTGCTTCCAGGGTACTACGAGCCGACAATCTGCTTCCATGGCCAGTCTTTTCCAACTTTCCATTTATGGGGTGAGACAAAGTTTCAACCACCAGAGATGCGATCGGTCCACTGCATTCAAGGCTTTCCATATGAGTCTTCTATATCAGACTATATTTTTGCTCGACATTTGCAAGAAAAAAATGTCAAGCGAATGTGGATGAAGATAATGGTGAGTTCGCGAGGTGCTTGGCGCAAACTCACATGGTACAGTGGGTGAACAATGTCCATGTGGAAGGATGTGGTTGGTGGTGACTGGGAATGTGTGAGCGCAAATATTTGGGAGATGAGGTGTAATGGCGCGAAGGTGATGTGGAAAGGGGAAAAGGATGTGGTGGCAGAGCAGTGTGATAGGTCAGGGGGTAAACGACATTAATAGTGGAGGTGATATGGAGCGTAATTGGAATAGGTGTCGAGAGGTGAGAGGGAGTGAAGTAAACACAGAAAGGAAAAGGCACGTGGTAGTGTGAGTGGAGGACAAATGTCGAGTGGGGTGAGCGACGGTATTGGGAGGTGGTCTGGCGGTTAGCTCGGAGGAGGGGGTAGGAAGTAAGCGGTAAAGAGAGAGGGGGGCCCGAGTTGTTGTAGAGGTGACACATCGTGAGGGGCCCATGCCATAAAACCACTAACTCGGACCCCCCCCCCCACTGTTAAAGGAAGAAAGGTCGAGGGGGTATGATATCTGTTGTTGATCGTAGATCCGAGCGCACCTCGCTCAACCACTGAGATTTGCATGCTCTTTAGCCGCAACACGCCAAAACTGTCAAGTCCCCAAAGACTTAGGATAAAAAAATAATGTGGGTCGCGCTAAAACCCATTTCCTTCATTTTTTCACCTAGGGATTATTTCCTAAGGAAAATGCAGCAATTTATCAAAACTTCTTGTGCTAACATAGGCTCCATGAGGGATAGAGACCTCCTTGTGAGGCTCTAAGAACTCTAGTAGTTTCAGTGCCTTATCCATTGGGTTATGGGGTCAATTATTAAAACAAATATAAAAGGAGAATGATATTTACAATGGCATGAAAATCCACTCATGGCTCAAGCAAAGTACTTTTTCATAAAATTCCCATTTACAGGGCCACCAAAAACTTATGCATCCTCCAAATTCTACAACTTGTAAGTGTTATTTGAAAATACCTCAAAAATTTTGAAGGGACCAATCCACAATGATTCGAATTTACTGTGCTTGCATTTGTCCTGCTTGGGTGCATCCCATTTGAGTACTAAGTCTCCCAGCTGGAAATCCTCTTTGCTTACCTTCTTCTCAAAGGCCTACTTGATCTTATGTTGATGGTCATGTGCTTTGTCCAGTATTTTCTCCCTAGTCTATTGCACTTATACCAGTTGTTGTATTCTTCTGATCATATCATCAGGTTCTCCTTGGTAGTCTTGGAAGAAATTTTCCACAAGCAAGGCAAGCTGAGAAGGAAAGATGCAATGGGTTGCAAGCTGAGAAGGAAAAATGCAATGGGTTGCTCTAACCCTTCAGTAATCTTCTACAATAAAATAGTTGCTACTGTGTCAAATGAAGCAAAGGAAAAAATCAGAAAATCCTTGGAGTAGTCAGGATTGATGAGCACGGGTTCTTCATTTATGGCCTTCTTTATTTGATCAAAAGGATTACAAGATTCAACAGTCCATTTGATTTCATTTCCTTTCCTCAACATGCTTGTAATATACTTTACCAATTCAGCAAAATTAGAAACAAACCTCCTCAAAAACTTAATTTTCCCCAAGAAAGACTGAACTTCTTTCTTGGATCTAGGGAGTGGCAAGGTTTGTATAGATTCTACCCTACTTGAATCAATCCTTACCCCCTCAGCTGATACTATGTGCCCCAATAATTTTCCCTCCTTCATGGCAAACAATGATTTTTGGGGATTTAAAGAGAGACCAATTTTTTTGCATTTCAAGAAGACCCTTCTCAAATGATCATAATGTTCTTTATCATATTGTGAGAACATTGTTATTTCATCCAAATAGATGACTACAAACTTTTCCTTCTCTCCAATAAAGGCTATGTCCATGGCTCCTTGAAATGTCGCCCATGAGTTCATCAATCCGAAGGGCATCTTAGTGTACATGAATGTACCCCAAGGAGTAGTGAAGGTTGTCTTCTCTCTGTCTTCAAGCAAGACAGAGATATGATTGTATCTAGAAAATTCATCAATCATAGACATCCTAGTTGCACCTGTCACCCTCTGTAATATGTGCTCCATCTTTGGCAAGGGGTAATTATCCTTCTTAGAGCTTATATTCAGGTTCCAGAAATCGACACAAAATCTAATTTCACCATTCTTCTTTCTCACTGGGACCAAGTTGGCCACCCATTTAGAATACCTCAAAGGAATGATAATCTTGGCATCTAAAAGATTTTTTACCTCTTTCTCCATAATAGGCAGCAACATAGGATTTATTTGTCTCAATTTCTGCCTAAATGGTTTGGTCTCCTCCTTCAATGGGATCTTATGTTCAATGATACTTGTATCGTATGTTCTGAGATCTTCATATGTCCAGGAAAACACATCAGCAAACTCTTTTAACATCTCAGCATATTCATCCTTTTGCTCCCTCGACAAGCTGCTTGACAACTTGACAAATTTTGGATCCTTCTTTGTACCAATATTGCACTCAGTTACATTAGCATCATCAGTTGAACCTTTACCCTTCACTTCCACATCATTCCTGTCAAAAAGTATTTCCAAAGGAACTAGTCCCTTTGGAATATGATTTCTAGGAAACTGAACAATATGATGATTAGCAATTTTGTTTAGAAAAACATCAGCATGAGGATTACTTTCAGAATCGTGATCTTGATCAATATGTAATGCAGAACACTCATCAACAATCTCAAGGAATCTTTTGATCTCAAGATCATCCTCAAAAAAATTCCAATGCTTGACATTGTCAGGTATAGAGGGTCTATATTTCACTTATACCTCATACTTGAGTTTAGGTGGCAAAGGGACTCTGAAATTACTTGCTGAAACAACCAAAGAATCAACCATGGCATTATCTTCTCTTGGAATAAATGAAATGTTGAAAGCTAAGAAAAAACTGTCAACTAGGTTCCACACTTCATTTCTATAAGTTCTCAGCCTAGGGTTCTTAGCTTGATAAAGATTTTTGATCTAATGGATGATTAATTCAGCATCCCCAAACATTGATATCTCTTCAATCCCCATGTCTTTTGCAGCCTTCAAACCCAAAACAAGAGCTTCATACTCTGCCACATTATTGGTAGTTTCGAATTCTAACTTGTAGGACAAAGATATAGTCTCTTGAGTAGGTGAAACAAAGACCACTCCAGCACCATCACATTCCCTAGAAGAGGCTTTGTCACATAACATCTTCCAAACAAAGGTGATTGGAGGAGAATCTTCACAAAAAGTAATGGATTGTTTTATGATTTCAAGAGGAGTTTCAGGAGCATCAGTGAGCTGAAATATACTGGAACCCAAATCAGTATCAAGTGAAAAAATAGGATGGTTGGTGGGTTTTTCTCCGTCACTAATAATGTATGTCAACCGAGCTTCCATGTAAATTCTTCTATGTTGCCCCCCAAAACACAAGAATGGTAGCATATGTGAGGTCCATATGCAAGGTTCCCCCAAGTCTTTTTATCCAAGATCTTGACAAGAGCATTCCAAACTTGGGGGGAACATCAGCCACCACGATATCCATGACCACACTTTTCATGGGCAACCGAAACAGGGTCACAACTAGATCTTTGATGACCCCAAGACACTTCACTTTCCTAGAGTCAAAAGAATATAAGTCATGGTAAGTCTTTGTGATTTCTAATCCAAGTTCATCCATGACAGTTTTGGGCATGAGATTATGAGATGCCCCAGAGTCCATCAAACAGTTATGTAGCACCTTATCATGTATGTTCATTGATGTATATAAGGGAGGGGATGAATCATCTCTATCTTCTATCAAAGGACCTAAGATGATTGTTGGCTTTTCATCTTGAAGATTTACTGAATCAATGGCATTTGAGGAGGGTTCGGGCTGCAATATTTTCGAAATATATTTTTTAAATTCTGCATTTTTTATCAACTCTAAAAAAGGTACAGGGATCTTGATTTTTTGGATCTCACTTTCAAAGCTAAAGGAAGATGAAGATTTCATAATCTCCTTGACTTCTGGGGTGGATTTCTTGACCAAAACTTGAGGGATTTGTACATCTTTTTCTTTGCTGCCAACTGTCACAGTTTTGGTAGAATTTCTTGTTTTTGTAGGCTAATTAGAAGTATCAATCTTTTCCTCTTTCTTTTTAGATCTCAGATTATATTTAATAGGATTTTCTTTTGCCTTCTCTCCCTTACTCAATTCATTTATTTGATTATCCATCAAGGATTCTTCATATGCATCTTGGTTCAAGTGGGGAAATGAGGAGGTGTCTCCAAGACAATGGATTTCAGGATCAACCTCTTCTTCCTCTCCTTCTTCATTAGTAATAAGGTTATTTTGGAGAGGGGTTTGTATTTTCTGATCATCCCTATCTTTGTTTCTAGGATCTCTTGGAAGGATCTGAGGAGTATTATTGGGTCTTCTAGAGTTACCTTTGTTATCAGCATTTTGAGTGTTTCTATAGGTCTGTTTTCCTTCAATTTTTAGCTTCTCCATCTCAGCAGAAAGAGATTTTACTAATTTGGTAAGCTCATCAACTTGGAGATGGACAATAGAGGAATCGGAGGTTGAGACTTCAACTCTATTTTTTCTCTTGTCCCTATCAGATTTTCCCCTAAGTTTGTCATATGCTACAATGTTAGATTCTACCTCCAAGGATGCATCTTACATATGAGCTGAAGAGGCAGATATTATTTCTCTCAGTAAAAGGAAAAACTCAGGGTCAAAGGCATTGGCATAGGGTTATTTTGTCATAGGTTTCTGTAGGCTTTATCTCAGCATGGATCTTATTGTACATTTTGTTGAATATCTCAGAGAAGTCAGAGATAGAATGTCCATATTTCCTCTTTAGGGATCCAAATTCTGTGATATAATACAAAAAGTCCTTTTTATCCCCCCACTGCCTCAAGAAAACATCATCTAAAGCTTCAATCCCAGTAATGGATCTAGGGGTCAAACCCCTAAACCATTTCCTAGCCTCACCATCAAGGCTCTGAACAAAGACTCTCATCCACACATCCTCATTTTCAATGTTTAGATTGTTTGCATAATTGTAGAAGGAAATAAGGTGTTCTTTAGCAGTTATGTCTTCTTATCCTGTGAATTTGGGCATGTATTTTAGGTAATATCTAGCAGGAAGAGCATTCATGTTGGTTGTGGAGCCTGATTATCTTCCTGATTCAGAGGTCCTTGCTTTCAGCTGTGTTTATACCCCATGAAGTATTTACACCCCAGAAGTATGTACACTCTTCCACGCGGGGGAGTGCAGAGGGGGGTACCCCCTCTAGGGGGTCCGGGGGGGCTATCCCCCTGGCTGGGGGGTCTGGGGGAAAGCGGGCCCCTAGCTGGGGTTTGGGGGTAGCATCCCCCGATGGGGGTTTGGGGGCGAATCCCCCAAAGAAAAAATTACCTTGTAAAAGTATATTGTAATTTCATTGTAAATCTGGACCGTTCATTATAAGGTCGCAAATCTAACAGTAGAGATTATGTTAGGGTTTTTTGCCCTAGAAGGCAACCTTCTTTTATGAGGGAAATGTATTGCGGCTATGGATGATGGTGAATATTGTATTCTGAGAGAGGATACTGTGAGAGAAAGAAGAGGAAGTTACAGCGGGTTTTACTATAGGTTGTATCCCTTCATTTGCTGGATAATAATAAAGGAAGGACCCGGCAATTTCTCTGGTGGACGTAGCCCACACTGGATGAACCACGTAAATCCGTGTCTCTCTTGTATTGTGTGTCTTCTATGTTTTGTTTCTGCATTTGTTTTATTTTATTGCTCCACGGTCCTATTTTTTCTAATAACTGGTATCAAAGCATAAGGTAACTCGCAGGAAAAGAGGGTTCCTGGTTCAAGTGGAAGCAATGTCGGAAGATGGAAAGTTTATGGTTGAGAAATTTAATGGCCAAAACTACCAATTATGGAAGAGAAGATGGAATACTATTTATATCAGAAGGATCTATTCCTACCATTGAGTGGAGTAGCAAAGAAGCCGGCAGCCATGAAGGATGAAGAATGGGAGATTCTTGACAGAAAGGCTCTAGGAACGATACGGCTGAGCCTGGCAGTGTCGGTGGCTTTC
>ML785069.1:541710-570542 GCA_009831015.1 Picea engelmannii
GGAATGCATTAGCTCCCTCTACATGGAGACTTTTGGAACATACTTGAAATTTGAGAAAATTGATTTTGCTTGAAAAACACATTAAAAGAAAGGAATATATCTATCGTAAAAAAATCTCATGTTCTTGGCTAGCTAGATACCCCATGAAGCAATTAATGAAATTCTTTTAAATTTCTTAAATTCAAGCTTTTGTTGTCACTGTATGAGACACTCAACCATTGAATCCCCCTGCCAACTATCCTTCATCCCTGTCAAGGTGTCTATTTCATCCCAGATTTCCTTACAATAAGGACATACAATTAATAAATGTCCTATGTTTTCTTCCTCTTCTTTACATAGTACACATCTACTTGGTCCATGTTTATTTCTTTTTTGAAAGATCTCCTAGGTGGGGGATTTATTCATGATCCCCAACCACATAATAGTTAGTGACTTGTATTAGCTACTTACATAGTAGTTATTGATACTCTTTTTAAAAGTTCTATAATTATATAAAATATATTTATAATCATACTTTATAATATTGTTTTTTCGTTCTAGGTATTATAGATCATTGTAAGGTCATGCAGTTTTTTTTAGTCAATTATGTTTAGAACACTTTATGTGTGTATTTTGTGTAATGAAACTATGAAAACAAAATAAGTGAATTTGTCACCACCTAGCCACAAGTTGTATGCCTTTGATCTTCCTGTACCATTCTTTTGTAGTTCTCCTTGTCATTTAGCACCATGCCAACAAGAGAATGCATTGTCTTATTCTGTCTTCACACGTTAGCAAATGAAAGTACAATGAAGTTGCACCATGAAATTATCTTGCTATTGCACCAATAATGAAATGTAGCTATATCAACAATACAAAGTTGTTTCTTATGCAAAGAAACCTTCTCTTTGCCCCATAAGAAACGAATCTCAACAAAGCTCAAGTAATAAAAATGCTTGGACGCATCTTGTGATATGAAATGGGTTCAAGAGCAATCTCGTTAGTGCAAACCTCGTCGATTCACATCAAGGCAAACAAAACTCACACCACAGGTCGAGTCAAGGCACCCACAGGTTGAGTCAACGATCTCAACACTTCTAGGCCTTGGCACGAGCTGACAGGCTACCATCCGATCGTAGCACGAAACGATTTCATTGCTCTAAAACCAACACGAACCAGCAGTCAACCAGCGATGCCACACTTCATAAAATTCTGGAGCAACAATATCTCTTTCGCTCAGCAGAAAGAGATACCAATGTTGATCAGATTAAGAATCTGCGTGAAGGATAAACGTGATTATGGCCTACAAAAATGGAATGCAATCTCTCTTTCCATGTACAAAGGATGTGACGGGTCGATCGATTCCTGCGATAGAACTGTGCATAGAACTATGCGATAAAACTTAGGATTGGATCATTGGCTGGAGAATGAGGTGCGAGAATGGAGCGAAAGGAATGTTCCATAGATCAGGGTTTGCGCAACACCATGTTTAGGTTTTTCTTTGCATGTAAGACGACTTCCATCTCGACTCGTTGTACCAGAGAGACAAGCAGCGATGCGAGAGAGACTAGTATGAGATATCACTGCGCGTGAGATAACAAATTACAGTTCGGTTCTTTGCATGAGATATCACTGCGCGTGAGGTAGCAGTATGAGAGTGAATGGATTAGGGTTAGGTTTTCGGTGTAGTGTTGTGTTGGAATGTAGAAGGAATAACTGAGACAAAGAATCAATCAGACTGGAGTGCATAAAAACTGGCAGGCATGCGAGAGGCGTTTTCTGTGCCCTAAGGGAAAAGAAACACCAGGGAAATCATGGAGTTAGCACTGATACCACTTTCAGGTCAGAAGTGGACATAGTTCATAACTCTAGGAGATGATTATTGCATTAACATGAAGCTCAATAAATACACAAAGATGCAATAGTTGGTCTTTCTTTAACATATGACTCTTCCTATCACCTAGAAAGCTTCATATGTACATTATTAGTCCATGCCTTAGGCAAATAGGGACTATAGTCATCCATAAATCGTTGACCTGGTATTAAATTGTGCATTGACATCGATTTTTATATAATAGAAAGTACCATGTTTGTCAAGATATGATTGGACAACGGATTGGAGGTCTTATTGCCAGCTTCGCTATTCCCAATGTTATATTTGTTGGCATATCCAAAGTATTTGAATCGTATAAGGTATTTTCGAATCATATATTTTATTATGCATTGGTGGAAGCTAGATTAATGCTAGCATTAGTTCGAATGTTTCCTTAAGTATTTCTTGTTGGCTTCAATACATTGTCTACCATATTACTATGTCTGATTTTTGTTTTATTGTTGCGTGCTTCGAGAGAGGAGGCTTGCCACGCTGCATTTTTTCTTAAATGTTTGAACAGGGCTAGGCCCTTAGACAGTCCTGACAGTCTTAAGTGTTTACCTAACAACTCTGGCAGTCTTAAATGTTTATTGTACAAGTGCGTTGGAATACAGTTTCATTCCATTTTTTTTATGGTAGTCATACATCTTCCGTCGATTTTTATATAATAAAAAGTACCATCTTTGTAAAGATGTGATTGGACAACGGATTGGAGGTCTTTTTCATCGCTTCGCTATTCCCAATGTTATATATGTTGGCATATCCAAAGTATTTCATCATATATGGTCTTTTAGAATCATATATTTTGTTATGCAATGGTCGAAGGTGGATTAATGTTAGCATTAGTTCGAATGTTTTCTTTAGCAATTCCTGCTAGCTAAAATACATTGTCTACCATATTAGTATGTCTGTTTTTTGTTTTATTGTTGCGGGTTTCGAGAGAACAGATCTTCCACGCTGCATTTTTCTTGAATGTTTGTACGGGGCTAGGCCCTTGGGTGGTCCTCGCAGTCTTAAGTGTTTACCTAACAGTTTGAATGTTTATTGTGAAAATGCCTTGGGATACAGTTTTATTCTATTTTTTTATGGTCGGCATCGCTGCTCCAGTGGTCGATGCTTCTTCGTTGCTTCGTTCCAGGATCGTTGTTCTTGTTTGATTCAACTTTGCAAAGTTGAGGTCCTACAGCTACAGTTGGATATCTTCGTCGTTGTTCACTGATTTGTTGTTCTTCAACTTTCCAAGTTGTTCGCCTGTTATTGCGGTTTCCAGTTTTCGGGGCTGGCCTCTTGTCATCCCTCGTTGACGGGTAAGTTTCCTTGTTGTTGTTTTTCAATGGTGGGGGTCCCTGGTTCCAAATTCTGTTGTAGATCATCTTTGTCTGTGCTCTGAATTTATGTTCCTGGAAACCATGCATCTTCATATGCCGACAGTGACGTTCATAGCTGTTTGGAAAATTGCAATGCGAAGGGGTTCTTGAAAAATAGTTGTAGACGCGGGGAAAGCTTTTATTCTGTGGGTCGGAAAACTGTGTCCACCTGTTGTGTTTATGCCCAGTAAATTTATGGTGTTATTTATTTGCGTTCTTTCTTCTGTTTTGTGCCCAGTTTTGGGCTTGTGGTTTTCCTATTTTGCTTTCCTTCTTTTTTTTTGGGTGCTATTTTTGTTTTCACCATTTTCTCTGTTTTCAGACAAACTAAAAGTATCTAAAAAACACCTTCAAAATCAGAGTTGAGGGGATGGAAGAAGTAATATATGTTGAGACGTATGAAATAGATAAACAGTGCATTATACATGGCAGCATTGACATGGCTTTGCATAGCAACGACCTCTTTAAATTCGATGCATTCTCGTATACTGCAAGGGATTGCCTTTTTGATACATTCCAGGTTCTGCTGCATTTTGGGTATTTATCGACCAAGCTGTGCAATGGATTGATAGATTATTTCTTGGTCTATTTCAAAAACGGCGACGTGGAAACATTGAACTCCTATGAATACGAACTGGAATCTGATTTTCTTCGACAGTTGCACGTAATATACATGATGTCACTACATATTTTTCAAAGATGTGGTTGTCTGCATCTGTAGCTCTGCCTACACATGAAAGGGGAATCTGGGGAGACACATTTTGTATACGGTGATTGTCTAACTGGCTCAATATATCGATTGGAATTTGGTCATTGACAATAAAAAGAAGATATCTACTATTCAACAAAGGTGCCTCTGGCAATCCACATTGCATCTTGTTCCATGACGTCAATGGTCTCAGTGGTCATTATGAACCACTCATGTACAGGAAAATGTCCATGTGCAATGTTGAAGTAGCTCATATTTACTTGTCCTTCTTTTGCAAAGACCTTGAATCGCAATGGGAACGGATTATGCATCGCATAGATAGCCATGTTTTACAGGTGGCAACAAGTGTTGTGTCTAACTGTGGAGATAGTTTGTTTAATGCAATTTGTTGTTTGGTAGCAACGAAGTTTGATGTGCAGTCGTTGTGGCTTTACACTGCACAATGCAATTATAGGCGGAAACCAACAGGCTTTTAGGTGATTGCATCAACACCTTTTGCCATATCTCCTAGAAAATATGCCGGCAATTGGAACTTGGCAGGAATACCTTGTAAACATGGTGCTTCCATATGAAAAAGGGAATGTGGAGGGTTGCATTTTTTGTTTCTAATGGTTGTCTGTGATATTCAGAGTAAATTTCCAGGTTTGGTCGGCGTTTCCAGATGACATTGTCCATTCTTGGTTTACTGATTCAAATTACGATCGAACATTTGACATCCTGTCATTGAAAACAGATACAACACATATCCATTATGAACCTTTGCTTCGACATATCCATGATTCAAGGTTGGATGTCCATGCCACCCAAACCGCATTGAATCTGCATACGCGTGGAATGCTTTTTAGTGAGAATGAAACTCTTGTCGGGTCTGATATGGTCATAGAGGGCTTGAACAAAAAAACGATGCATGAAATTCATTACAGTTATGATTAGCCCATACAGGGCTTAAACGAAAAACCTAGAGTAAGTTATCAGAACTTGAAAAAAACTATGCGTCAAATTCATCTCAGCTGTGATGAGGCCACACAAGCCTTGAACAAAAAATGTAGGCTACGTTATCAGCACCTGGGTCAAAGAGAAATTCATCACAATTTCCATCAGCTCATTGTGCCCTTGGGCAAGAAATGTAGACTAAGTTACCAGAACTTGAAAAAGGTCATGCGTGAGAGAAAGAAATGCATTGCCACGCTTCCTATTAGAGACAAAGCCACATATGAGAATCCAAAGAAACTTGTCCATGCAGAAAAGAACAGAAACATGTGCACTCACATATCCCAGAATGGTCATGCAATCATCACATTTTGTGTGCTAGAAACAACGCCATGGACTATTGGCAATGAAAACCAGGAAACAATTTCCACCCATACTTCTAGGCGAAAGAAAAATGCAACACAGACGTACATGAAAGAAATTAAAGATACTCCTTCCATTGCATGTGCAATTTCTAAGCAACTGAATTTCTCAAAAAACAACAAGTCTTTCACAGTTGCTTTGCAAACAGAATACTTCTAGTTGACAATGCACGATAAAACATTTTCCAGTGGCAAAATTTGTCTTCCATGCAAACAGTCGCCTCAACATGGAAAACTGCCACAGCTCCCAATGTCTGGCCAAATAAGATGTAATGCACCACTACTAGATTTAAGTGCACTTCGGAACTTGAGGACAAGTTGGCTCTCTCCGAATTGCATTTACTGGAATCAGGCCTTAGGGTTATAAATGACTCCAGATGGGCTTAACAGGATCAATTATTAAAGAGCATGTTCAAGTATATGTTGTACAAAGACTCTTGCCACAATTCATTAACAATACACTGACAATTGTTGTGCCTCTAAAAAGACGCTTGCGATACAAAAATGCATATCAGATAGGAAAAGTGTCTGTGCATGTTGTTATTAAAGCATTAGAGGAATTATGTTCGAGGGCCCTATACAAAGAACAGAACATTTGTATAAATGACAACTGGAATAGTGTTCTTGCAGAAGAGAATAGCAACTCTGCAGACACTTTCAAAAATCCTATTGAATTTGATACAAGTGATGAATCAGAGAATGAAACGCGTGTTGAGACATTGGTGCATGGAATTCAAGGACAAATTCATTGAGAAAATGAACTTTCCAACACTCTTCTATGGAGATGCAGGTGCCACTGATATCACAGAATGGTTCAGTTATCATAAAATAGTCCGATGGGAGCTGCTACATTCAAGCCCCAATCCCAGTCTATATGACAAATGCATTTAAATTTCCAGGAATATGTAACAAAGTCTTCTTTTTTCCATATTTTCGAAATAAAACTATTCTTTTGTCTTCTCATATATTCATGTGTTGCTACCATTTTCTCTTCAACTATGCTGAATGCGAAGACATTATGTTTATTTTATTTCAATTATCTTCCTTTCTGATGCCACCTGTCCTTTAGAATGTTTCTGACAAAGGCCCTTACAATTCAAATAGTCCGAACTATGGTTGTGAATTTGTATATCGCCGAACTCTGGGTGTTCTCTGTAGGCCACGGAACAACAAAGGCCCATTTTTCAGCTCGCCAGCTCCAAAACCCGCGATCCAACAACTAACTAACTATGGATTCAAGGCTCCATCCATGCTCTATCAAATCTCATCCCCATAGTTTATAAAAGTACATATTTCGAATGTATAAAAGTAAATATCTGCTTTTTAAAATTACATCTTTTGTATGTATAATTTATGGTCTCCAGAGACCTTTAACTTTATAAATTTCAATTTCTTCTCTCCAGGAGCCCTTGTTTTAAGGAAAGCTAATTCGGCAATGCTGGTTTTTTTTGTGCTTTTCTCCACTAAACTATGTAACAGGCGTCACTGCTATTTTTTGTGCTTTCTTGTCCGTGACCCTATGTAAAAAAAGTACGGTCATGCTAAATTTTTTTGACACGAGCCCCTTAAAATTGAAATTGTGCCCAAGTCTGATTGTCTATTTGTATATTGCGGAACTATCAGTGCTTTTTTGTAGGACACGGAACAACAAAAAAGCCCAATTTTCAGCCCGCCATCCCGAGAACCTGCTATCCAAAAACTGGAAAATTATGCTATGACGGCTTCATCCATGCTCTTTAACATCTCATCCCCATACTGTATAAAAGTACATATTTTGTATGTATAAATATAAATATCTACTTTGTAAAATTACATATTTTGTATGTATAAATTATCCATGTTTTTCCCTACCTGGTCATTTTCAAAATTACATATGCAGTAAATCACTCACTCAAATTTCACATATCATATTTCTCGTATATATATATATGTGTGTGTGTGTGTGTGTGTGTGTGTGTGTGTGTTTCTTCAAATTTACAGGAATATGTAAGACGTTTTATTATTTTTTCTACATAAATGTCATAAAATTGTGTTCACTATTTTATCTTTACCAGTTGTCCTGCTTATTGCTTGCCACAGAGGTCAGTACAATTGAATTAGTCCGAACTGTGCTTGTCAATTTGTATATCGCGGAACTATGGGTATTCTTTGTAGGCCACGGAACAGCAGAGGCCCATTTTTCATCTTGTGAGCCCGAGAACCCGTGATGCCAAAAAACTTGGCTAGCTATGAATTCAAGGCTCCATGCATGCTCTATAAAATGTCATCCCCATAGTCTATAAAAGTACATATTTCGTAAGTATAAAAGTAAATATCTGTTGTATAAAATTGCATCTTTGCTATGTATAGTTTATGCTGTCCAGGAACCTTTAATTTCATAAATTTCAATTTCTTGTGTCCAAGAACCCTTGTTTTAAGAAAAGCTATTTTGGGAATGCTAGTTTTTTTGTGCTCTTCTCCACGAACCTATGTGATAGACGTTACTACTATATTTTTGTGTTTTTGTCCACGAGCATATGTAAAACATATGTAAAAAAATACTATTTCAGGAATGCTACATTTTTTTGGACATGATGCCCTTAAAATTCTAATAGTCCGCAAGTTCGATTGTCAGTTTGTATATCGCGAAAACTATCGGTGCTTTTTGTAGGACAGGGAAGAACAGAAGCCCAATTTTCAGCCCGACATCCAAAAACTAGCTAAGTATGGAATGAGCGCTCTGCTTTGTAAAATTACATATTCCGCTTGTCGATTTGTATATCACGGAACTCTGGGTATTCTTTGTAGACCACGAAACAACACAGGCCCATTTTTCAGCCCGAGATGCAAAAAACTGGCTAAGTATGAATCCAAGGCTTTGTGCATGCTCTATAAAATGTCATCCCCATACTCTATAAAAGTACATATTTCGTATCTATGAAAGTAAAAATCTGCTTTAAAAAATTACATCTTTCGTATGTATAATTTATGTTGTGCAGGAACCTTTAATTTCATAAATTTCAATTTCTTATGTCCAGGAACCCTTGTTTTAAGAAGCATCCAAATACTGGCTAAGTATGGAATGAGGGCTCCGCTTTGTAAAATTACATATTTTGTATCTATAAATTATGTTGTGTAGGAACCTTTCATTTCATAAATTTCAATTTCTATTGTGTCGACGATCCCTTCTTTTAAAGAAAACTAAGTCAGGAATGGTAAATTTTTTGTGTGTTTTTTCTCGACAAACCTATGTAGCAGACATTACCACTATTTTTTACAATTGAACTAGTTTGAATTCCGCTTGTCAATTTGTATATCGCGGAATTCTAGGTATTCTTTGTAGACCACGGAACTGTTAATGTTTAAGCCATTATTATAGTTCTTTGCATTTCAATAGATAACAATATAATAACACAAGATCACTGAGAAATACACAATCACAAGAGACACAGCATTTATCCTGCGAAACCCTCTAGGGGAAGAAAACCTAGCAAAACTTCATTATTATAGATAGTCAATACAATGCCAAGAGATAACTTAAACTAATACAGAAGATCCTCTCCCAAAATATGTGCCACTCTCCCTCCTTCTTCTCCTACTGTAGTTCCGAAACTTGTCTCTCAATGAGCAAGTGAGGTGTGTGTCTAAGTGAGGCTCTAGCCTCCTTCTTTATACAAATCTGGCACGTGTGAAGTGTCTCTTCACTGGCAGGGCCGACTTCTCAAGCTGGGTGGTTATAACCACCTTTATTATATTCCGGGGCCTCTTGATATATTATGGGGCTGACTTCTTCTTTTGCCTTTTACAAATACATTATGACCAATCTGCAAAAGGGGATTTGGTCCTTTTACAATAGCTGACATGATCAATCCACAATGGGGATTGATCCTATGAATAATACATCAAATAATAATAAGAATACACTTTGCAGTTACATTATTTCAACAAGAACAACACAAGCCCATTTTTCAGCCCGGCAGTCTGAGAACCCGCGATGCAAAAAAGTGGCTAACTATGAATCCAGGGCTCTATGCATGCTCTATAAAATGTCATCCCCATACTCTATAAAGTACATATTTCGTATCTATGAAAGTAAATATATGCTTTATAAAATTGCATCTTTCGTATGTATAATTTATGTTGTCCAAGAACCTTTACTTTCATAAATTTCAATTTCTTGTGTCCAGGAACCCTTGTTTTAAGAAAAGATGTTTTGGCAATGCTAGTTTTTTTTGTGCTCTTCTCCATGAACCTATGTAACAGACGTTACTACTATTTTTTTGTTTTTTTTCCATGGACGTATGTCAAGCATATGTAAAGAATACTATTTCGGCAATGGTTAACTTTTTGGACAGGATGCCCTTAAAATTCTAATACTCTGCAAGTCAGATTGTCAGCTTGTATATTGCAGAACTATTGGTGATTTTTGTAGGGCACAGAAGAAAAGAAGCCCAATTTCCAGCCCGACATCTCGAGAACCCGCCATCCAAAACTGGCTAAGTATGGAATGATGGCTCTGCTTTGTAAAACTACATATTCTCTATGTATAAATTATTTTGTCCAAGAACCTTTCATTTCATAAATTTCAATTTCTATTCTATCCACGATCCCTTGTTTTAAATAAAACTAAGTCAGGAACGCTAAATTTTGTTTGTGTTTTATGTCAACAAACCTATGTAACAGACATTGCCACTAATTTTTCCAATTCAAATAGTCCGATCTCCGTTAATCAATTTTTATATCGCGAAACTCTAGCTATACTTTGTAGGCCACGGAACAGCAGAGGCCCAATGCTAAATTTCTTGGACATGATACCCTTAAAATTCTAATAGTCCGGGAGTCCAATTGTCAGTTTGTATATAGCAGAACTATCAGTTCTTTTTGTAGGGCACGGAAGAACAGAAGCCCAATTTTCAACCCGACATCCCGAGTTTCCACCATCCAAAAACTGGCTAAGTATGGAATGAGGGCTCCGCTTTGTAAAATTACATTTTGTATGTATAAATTATGCTGTCCAGGAACCTTTCATTTCATAAATTTCAGTTTCTAGTTTCCACGATCCCTTCTTTTAAAGAAAACCAAGTCAGGAATGCTAATTTTTTTTGTGTTTTTTGTCAACAAACCTATGTAACAGACATTACTAGTATGTTTACAATTCAAATAGCCCCAACTCCGCTTGTCAATTTGTATATCATGGAACTCTGTATGTATAAATTATTCTGTATAAAACTATATATTATGTATGTATAAATTATTCTATCCAGGAACCTTTCATTTCATAAATTTCAATTTCTATTATGTCCACAATCCCTTGTTTTAAAGAAAACTAAGTCAGGAACGCTAAATTTTGTTTGTGTTTTCTGTCAACAAACCTATGTAACAGACATTGCCACTGATTTTTACAATTCAAATACTCCGATCTCCGCTAGTCATTTTGTATATCATGGAACTCTGGGTATTCTTTGTAGGCTAGGAAACAGGAGAGGCCCAATGCTAAATTTGTTGGACACGATGCCCTTAAAATTCTAATAGTCCGGGAGTCCAATTGTGAGTTTGTATATCGCGGAACTATTGGTGCTTTTTTTAGGGCACGGAAGAAAAGAAGCCCAATTTCCAGCCCAACATCTCAAGAACCCGCCATCCAAAACTGGCTAAGTATGGAATGACGGCTCCGCTTTGTAAAACTACATATTCTCTATGTATAAATTATTTTGTCTAGGAACCTTTCATTTCATAAAGTTCAATTTCTATTATGTCCACGTTCCCTTGTTTTAAAGAAAACTAAGTCAGGAACGCTAAATTTTGTTTGTGTTTTCTGTCAACAAACCTATATAACAGACATTACCACTAATTTTACAATTGAAATAATCCGATCTCTGCTAGTCAATTTGTATATCGTGGAACTCTGGGTATTCTTTGTAGGCCACGGAACAGCAGAGGCCCAATGCTAAATTTGTTGGACACGATGCCCTTAAAATTCTAATAGTCTGGGAGTCCAATTGTCAGTTTGTATATCACGAAACTATCGGTGCTTTTTGTAGGGCACGAAAGAACAGAAGCCCAATTTTCAGCCCGACATCCCGAGAACCTGCCATCCAAAAACTAGCTAAGTATGGAAGCTCTGCTTTGTAAAACTACATATTCTCTATGTATAAATTATTTTGTCCAGAAACCTTTCATTTTATAAATTTCAATTTCTATTCTATCCACATTCCCTTGTTTTAGAGAAAACTAAGTCAGGAACGCTAAATTTTGTTTGTTTTTTCTGTCAACAAACCTATGTAACAGACATTGCCACTAATTTTTACAATTCAAATAGTCTGATCTCTACTAGTCAATTTGTATATCGCGGAACTCTGGGTATTCTTTGTAGGCCATGGAACAGTAGAGGCCCAATGCTAAATTTGTTGGACACAATGCCCTTAAAATTCCAATAGTTTGGGAGTCCAATTGTCAGTTTTTATATCGCAGAACTATCAGTGCTTTTTGTAGGGCACGGAAGAACAGAAGCCCAATTTTCAGCCCGACATCTCGAGAACCCGCCAACCAAAAACTGGCTAAGTGTGGAATGAGGACTCCAATTTGTAAAATTACATTATGTATGTATAAATTATGTTGTCCAGGAACCTTTCATTTCATAAATTTCAGTTTCTAGTGTCCACGATCCCTTCTTTTAAAGAAAACCAAGTCAGGAATGCTAATTTTTTTTGTGTTTTTTGTTAACAAACCTATGTAACAGACATTACCAGTATGTTTTACAATTCAAATAGCCCCAACTCTGCTTGTCAATTTGTATATTGTGGAACTCTGTATGTATAAATTATTCTGTATAAAACTACATATTTTGTATGTATAAATTATTCTGTCCAGGAACCTTTCATTTCATAAATTTCAATTTCTATTCTGTCCACGATCCCTTTTTTTAAAGAAAACTAAGTCAGGAACGCTAAATTTTGTCTGCGTTTTCTATCAACAAACCTATGTAACAGACATTGCCACTGATTTTTACAATTCAAATACTCCGATCTCCGCTAGTCAATTTGTATATCGTGGAACTCTGGGTATTCTTTGTAGGCCACGGAACAGGAGAGGCCCAATGTTAAATTTGTTGGACACAATGCCCTTAAAATTCTAATAGTCCGAGAGTCCAATTGTCATTTTGTATATCGTGGAACTATCGATGCTTTTTGTAGGGCACGGAAGAACAGAAGCCCAATTTTCAGCCCAACATCCCGAGAACCCGCCATCCAAAAATTGGCTAAGTATGGAATGAGGGCTCCACTTTGTAAAATTACATTCTGTATGTATAAATTATGCTGTCCAGGAACCTTTCATTTCATAAATTTCAGTTTCTGGTGCCCACGATCCCTTCTTTTAAAGAAAACCAAGTCAGGAATGCTAATTCTTTTTGTGTTTTTTGTCAACAAACCTATGTAACAGATATTACTAGTATGTTTTACAATTCAAATAGCCCCAACTCCGCTTGTCAATTTGTATATTGCGTAATTTCGGGTATTCTTTGTAGGCCACGGAACAGCAAAGGCACAGTTTTCAGCCCGCCATCCCGAGAGCCCGCGATGCAAAAAACTGGCTAAGTATGAATTCAAGGCTCCATGCATGCTTCATAGAATGTCATCCCCGTACTCTATAAAAGTACATATTTCGTATGTATAAAAGTAAATATCTTCTTTCTAAAATTGCATCTTTGGTATGTATAATTTATGTTGTCCAGGAATCCTTTAATTTCATAAATTTCAAGTTCTTGTGTCCAGGAACCCTTGTTTTAAGAAAACCTATTTCGAGAATGCTAGTTTTTTTTGTGCTCCTCTCCACGAACCTATGTAACAGACGTTACTACTATTTTTTGTGTTTTTTGTCCACAAGCGTATGTAAAACATATGTAATTTCAATTTCTATTGTGTCCACAATCTTCTTTTAAAAAAAACTAAGTTAGGAATGCCACTTTTTTTCATGTTTTTTGTGAACAAACCTATGTAACAGATATTACCACTAATTTTTTCATGTTTTTGCCCACGTACTCATGTACTATAGCTTCATGCCAGCCCGATAGCTCACGATGCAAAAAACTGGCTAAGTATGAATTCAGGGCTCCATGCATGCTCCATAGAATGTCATCCCCGTACTCTATAAAAGTACATATTTTGTATGTATAAAAGTAAATATCTGCTTTCTAAAATTGCATCTTTGGTATGTATAATTTATACTGTCCATGAACCTTTAATTTTATAAATTTCAAGTTCTTGTGTCCAGGAACCCTTGTTTTAAGAAAACCTATTTCGAGAATGTTAGTTTTTTTTGTGCTCCTCTCCATGAACCTATGTAACAAACGTTACTACTATTTTTTGTGTTTTTTGTCCACGAGCATATGTAAAACATATGTAATTTCAATTTCTATTGTGTCCACGATCTTCTTTTAAAGAAAACTAAGTCAGGAATGCCACTTTTTTTCCTATTTTTTGTGAACAAACCTATGTAATAGATATTGCCACTATTTTTTCATGTTTTTTCCCACGTACTCATGTACTACAACTTCCTACCCATGTGTATGTACTCCATCGCATTTATTCCCTTTCCCGCAGATGGGGTCGTAGTTGACCGCACGCGTCGAGCGGAGCATCCAAAAGCGATCCTCTGTGGTGTCAGCCACGTGACGACCGCGTGCCACTCCCTCCCACCTAACTCATGACTTTAAATTTAGCTCGCTCGAGGAAGGTCACCATTACTCTCAGTGCACCCTGCTCTACGTTCGCATCCCTTCAATGGACCAGCACCCTCTCTGGGCCTTTACTCTGCGCGTTCGGCCATTTATGGAACCTCATCATCTCCCCGACCTATTTCAATTACTCCAAAGGCTCCATATGGCTCATTCTTTCCTGGTTTTTCTTCTCAGACCTCAACCTCCTACCCACCCTTTCCCTCCTCTACTTTTGTCCTCTCCTGCTCTATTCCTGGTGCATTTTCTCTCGCCCACTGTCCCGGAGATGCCCCGGCTACGAGGGAAGTCAATTAAACGTGGGCCACCCTGCCAGCTAAACCGACCTCGCTTGGTCATCTGTCCCCCGCCTGCTCCCTCCCTGTTATCCTCCTCCTCTTCGGCCACCTCGTCCTCCTCCTTGGCGCAATCAACTCAAATTCCCACTTCTCTCCCACCCCTTCCTGCGTCTCTTGTCAACATAATGGAGGGGATGGACTGCTCAAGGGCGTCACTGGACTACAACCCAGGACCATTAGGCAATTCGGCATATGTTTCACATCCAGGCCCTTTGGCTCCTCCCAACTCTCCAACCACCCTGTTGCTTGAGGACCAGGCTCACCACGCCCAATTTTAGATTGATGGTCCAAAATCTAGTCAAAATTCCTGACGGCAACCCCAATCTCGAGGCGGTTCCAACGCTGGCCCAGAATGCAAGTGGAAAACATCCCTTGCACTGGTGCAGAGCCTGGCATTCGACCTGCGTCGGGACATGGACGACCTCTGATTCTGCCTCGAGACCCCGGATGATAAAGCCTCTCAACTCCTCCAGTTTCTCTCTGCATTACAGGGTCGTCATCACCTCCCAGCAGATGCAGCCCAAGCAACAACAACCCAACCATCATCTACCTCAGCACCAGTGTTGGCACTGGAAAATTTGGTCCACGCACAGGCAGAACCCAACCAGAAGAGACTTCCATCACATCCAGAGGAGGTCCAGAAGGAAGAGTACATGCCTTCACAGACTGAGGACGACATGCAACTGGACCAAACATCACTCGAGGAGGACCGCCTCCTCCTGGGGACATGACATTTTCTGCCTTCTGCATGCCCGTGTCGCCGCACTACATCCCCTGTCGGTGATCTGTCAATTGGTTTTGTCTATTTTTTTGTCATGTGCATGGCGACCTTTCATGCATTTGTCCATGGTTATTATAGTTATGCTCTATACACTTTCAATAGTTGTAACGGCCACCCTTATGGGCCAGACTTTTGAACTGTTTTTGCGTTAGTAACAATGTGGTCTTCAGTTATGAAGCGCTTTGGCTAGCTTAGCTGGTTTCCCCTCGAGTCAGCTCACTGTTTACAACTTGAAACAATGGAAATTGTTTACAGTCCTTCATTTTCACAAACTTTTATACAATCTTACTTATAAACAAAACAATATTGAATACAATTTACATAATTGTTTATACTATTCATTAAGTAAAACATGTTATAGTATTATATAAATTTCTATAAATCTCCATACAATGTTATAATATTCTATAAATTGCTCAGTCTCATGTATATGACGGAATTGTTCGGTGAAAAATGTATATGACGGAAGTCTTCGGTCCAAAATGTATCTCAAATAACACATTGGACATGAAAAGTGTGAACCCGCGACTCTGCCAACCCACAACTCTGTAATTGTTCCCCGCAAAATGTATCAAGTTTTATAGCATTATACAAATTACTATAAATCTTGCTACAATGTTATAGCTTTGTATAAATTATTGTCTCATGTATATGATAGAATTCTTAGCTGCAAAATGTATATGGCAAAAGTGTTGGGTGCAAAATGTATTTCGTGGGACAGGATAACCATAAAAAATGGGAAATGTGAACCCGCAAGTCCGCCGACCCGCCACTCTGTAATTGTTGGGTTACATTGGTTGTGTATTAAATATTTCATATACTATCAAACTAAGATCCTAGGAACCTTCCTTCATGTACCACACATTAATAATTTTTAATAAATTCCAAATCAAACTAATTCGGGAATACTAAATTCTGCATGAATACCACATGCACTGCAACTTGCAACCCACGCATTTACTCCCCTTCCAGCCTGGTAGGGACTACGCTACCATGCAGCACTTGTTGTTACAAGTAATGCAACCACAAAGGATTATGTGTCCAACAAACCACCTTACTTATGCCTATACTTGAAGGTGTTAGAGATCCTAGTCCTAATTTGAGGTTAGATGTATGAAGACTAATGATTTGTGAAAAATTGTAGCTTTAGTGTGAAAGCATTTTGTTTTCAATACATCTATTTGATTTTATAAACTAGTGATAATGTCTTTTGGGATGTTAGGTTATGAACACTATGTGGACTCGATATTTGATAGTTTGAAAAGAAGCGAGGGAACAACCTATGTAGGTAGAGAGCAGTTTCATAACAACCACATTTAACATGGATGTGTTGTTGTGAACATTATTAAAGTTTTTAATGGAGACATTCCCTTACCACATGCATCAAAAGGTGTAGGCATGTTTTTTTTTCCTATAGAAAAAAAGATGTTATATTCGAAAAAGGAATATACATATTGTTGTCTTATTAGTCTAGCCTTAGTAGGGTTTCTTACAATTCTATTCTACCTATGCCAATAGACCTTATAAGGCCTTTTACAATACGTATTGTTCCAAACGTTCAAAACATTTACATCCTTTCAAGAAAAAAAAAATCAGAGGTGAAATTCCATTGCCTTTGTCTTTGTGCCTTCGAAGTACTCATAAAATCCAAAAGCTCCCTTTTGCAGCTGCAAAGCTTCTTTAGAGAGTTTATCTCCTTTGGTGTTGAGTTCCCTCAAAATGTGTTGGAAAGAAAGCCATTCAAAATTTCTAAAGCTGATTTTAATATCTCTTAGAATTGAGGCCAGTCTAGGATTCTAGATGTTGTTTTGGCCTCTTGCCCAGTCAATCACCAGTTTGGAATCTCTGAAAACTTGAAGCTTTTCCATATTTTTTTCTTTGGTTATTTCCAAAAGGGTCCAGAGTGCTATTATTTTTTCTATGTTGTCTATTCCGCCTCCTGGTAAGTATCTGATATGGATATAGTGACTATGGTTGATAAACAACACCACCCAAACTCTGCATGCAATAGGATGTCCTTGGCTGGCCCCATCGAAATATCCCCAAGGGATGGTGTAATTGATGGGTGGGGGGACTATGAAATGTTGTTTACTTGTTCATGGTTCTGTCTTGAATTCTTCATCCTCAGAGAGTGATAAGGTTGTTGTCACTTCTGGGGAAATTGTCTTATCTTTAAAGACGACATTATTTCTTTCCCACCAAATGTTTGTGATCATGATACTCGGAAGACCTGCATAAAGGGAGATTGTTCTGTCTTATAGACAATTCCTGAAGAATTCTTCAAGAGAACCCTGGTTCCAATCAACCCTAAAATTTAGTTTATATTTTATTAAACGTGTGACCTTCTCTGCAAAGGGACGGGATATAAAAATGTGAGTAGAGGATTCTTGATGTTCTTTGCACAGAGGGCATCTGCTAGGTCCACACCAACCTCTCTTGAGGCAGTTGTCCCAAGTCAACAATTTGTTGTTTAGAGCTAGCCATAGAGTCAGTTTACATTTGGTGGGAGCCTTGATTTTCCACAAGGGCTTCCACCACCACTTCATTTATGTCTCCAATCTTTCTTCAAACTAGGATTTGTAGACTAATTTAATCGTGTAAGAGCCATTATGTGGGTTTTTTTACCAACAAAGGGAGTCCTCAGACTCTCTGTCCAGGGTAATGAAATTTTCACATAGCAGGGTAATGTAAGAGTTCCATTTGTCTCTTAGATCTAGGGGGGTATTTAGGGAATCTACAGTTTTCCAACCCCTTCTTCCTTTTGACTGGGGGAAACCAATGTTGAGGTTTCTCAGAAACCAACACTTTTTTCGTTTTAGGAACTAAAGTAGGGGATGGGGGAGTTTGTAATTGTTTCCAGCTCCCAGCCATGGATCTTCACCCAGTATTACTTTTTCCCCATTTCTGATGTGCCATATAGTCCACTTACCAACTAGGGGGAAGGCTTGGACAAGTGCTTTCCAAACTATTGAACATTCGATGGATTTCAAGGGTTCTCGAAACCAATCGAAAATAGACAAAGAAGGAAAATACTTGGAGTTAATTACTCTTACCCATAGAGTGTTACCCAAGGTTAGACGCCAAAGGTTTCTTCCTACTAAGGCTCACGCGAAGAGTCTTAATTTTTTTAACACCCATCCCCCTAGTTATTTTGGTGTCGCGATTGAGTTCCATTTGACCAAAGGTGGTCCTCCAAGTGCATTTTGTCCCTTCCACATAAATCGAAAGCTTAAAAAACATATGTGATCCATGAATCCTTTTTGGAATTCAGCTATTGAATTCCAGTAGACAAGAATTTCATCTAGGACCACCTTGATTAGTACCAGTCTTCCTCCTCTAAAGAGGAGCTTGTTGACCCAGACAGCTAGGTGGGCTTCGACCTTTCTTATTAACCAACCCTAGTATTATTTTTTATAGTTTTCATGTTTTAAATTAAAACCCATGATCCAGGAGGATATCGATGTCCACCCAGCTATTCCAACTAGCTCAAAATGGTCTTTTGGAAATTTACTATTTTTAGCAGTTTTTTCGGTTCTTACACTTTTGGGGCCATTTTGACGGACTAAATGAATTTTTTTCGAGATAGATCACCTCAATGACACCCAATGGCTTTGATTGAGCTCCCAAAATGAATCTTATAGATGATACCTTTCCAACGAGCTATCATGCGCACCAAACGGAGAACGTGTGCCAAAGTTACGTCCCCAGGAAGTTGATACACCAAACTACCCAAAATAGGATCCATAAAATTGTTGTCTTTTCATCTTCTGGGGTTAGGGTTTTGGATTTTATTTATGTTAAAAAATCCTTTATATCCTCATTGTAATCATCTTCTTGCGAATGTGAGTACTCATCACATCTCTTCTTAGAGATAAGTTGCCACCATTCTAGTGAGTCCTTCACTTTGCATTTCTATAGTTGTGTACATTTCGCTCATTAATATAAATTGTGTATTATTGTATCCCTGTGTTTATGTTTATATCTTTGATAAATATCTATTATATTATTGGATATATGATATATCTCTATACATTTTATTATCTCTCTGCTCTCATTTTGTGCCAAAAATAATCTTGACCAGTGGTATCAGAGCAGGTTGCTCTTGATAATTTTTTCAGTGCATGTCCCCGACGAGGTACGGGTATAGAAAGTTGGGTGTCGAGCTTGTCTATCTTGAGGAAAATCGCTCTCTCACTCCTAAGAAACCCTCCATGGTGGAAGAAAAGAAAAACGATAGAGCATAAAATTATATTAACATGTTTCTTGAGCAAGATCTCACCCGACAGAGGGACGAAGTGATGGAGAATTTTTCCCACGTCCTTCAATGCCTACCAATAACAACAGAAGCATATTCATCAAGCGACCACTTTGGAGGCACCTCGCCTTTCAAGGTACAAGTTAATTTTTATATTCTTGTATTTGAAGGACAGATAGATGCAGATTCCCTAGAAAAATGGTTAAATCTTCTAGAAGGTTATTTCTCTGTTCAAAAACATTTCGACAGTGAAAAGATCACCTTCACACTCCTTAAGGATCTCCCCCATGTCAAACATTGGTGGGAAACTTACTAGGAGAAAAGTTCCATAGAGGGCTCTAGAATATATAGGGATGATCCTGCTTGGGATTGTTTCGTGGATGCGGTCAAGGAACAATATTACCTTGTTGGTAACTATGACGACCAGTACATGAGATGGACCACGTTGTGTAAAGAGAGGGACCAAGCAGTGTCGAAGTTCACCAATACCTTCCATACATTGTGCACTACGTTGGGTATCAAAGATTCTGAGCAAAATTTGGTTCTGAAATATCATGGGGCTCTATACAGGTACATCCAAACTGAAATGGAGTTTATGGACATCTCATCACTGGGAGATTCCTATCGATATGTTGTCAAAATCGAGTAGAAATTTAGGCACCAGAACAAACGAGAGTTCGGGTCTAAAAATCCACAACAACCAAAGTATGATAAAGACGACCCTAACAAACAGCCTCCTGAAAACCAGTCTAAGCCAGAGGAAAAGAAGGGTCATGGAAAGACGAAGAAGGACACTGGAAAGTGGTGCGATTTCCACAAAATCCTTTGGCACAACACCAATGAATGTCGCTCAAAATAGTCATTGGTGGGAGAGATCAAAGAAAAATATATGAACCCAAATTCAGAATCTGATTCATAAAATAATGGGAGAAGACAAATCATCGACAGAGACCCCATTGCTACTGTCGCAACCACAAAATTTCAACCTGAAGAACCAATAGATCCTGAAGAGGGGGAGTGCCTCTTCCATTCACAGATGTAGGTGAAGGGGACCTCGTTGCATTTTATTGTTGATAGAGGAAGCCAAAAAAACCTCATCTCAGTAGAGGTCATGAAACAGTTGGGATTGTCAACAACGCCACACCCACAGCCATACAACATCGGGTGGATTCACCAAGGATGTGATATATGTGTTAGCAAGCAGTGCCATTTGTCATACAACATCTAGCCCTTCAAGGATGAGGTATTATGTGATGTTACCCTGTTGGATGTCTGTGATGTTCTTTGGGGCCAAAAATATATGTGGAAGCACCATGCTATTTATGAGTTTCAACCCCATAGTGTCATTGTTAGTCTAGGGGGTCATCTCTACAGGATACCTGAGGTAGTTTTGACTATTGTCCCACCTAAATAGTTCCGCAAGGTAGTATCTCGTACTACAAAATTCAGCTTCTTCACAGTCTATTTAAAAGGTGAACATAAGAACATTGCAACCACTACGACCTCAGTCCAAGAACCTTATGTCCAGCAAAATAAGATCAAAAAGATTGAATCAAAGCACAAGGATTCCTTCTACATACAATTATGTCATGTATCTAGACTAGTTAAAAAGTTCCAACCCTTCCAGCCACAGGTTCGTGACAGCGTTCAACAATCTAAGCAGTGTGACTTCTCCAGCAACGCAACCAGCTCATCAAGATGCAGATTCAACAAACACATTTCCCTCTCCCCCGGGAACTGAATGCAATGGAGACCATTGCTTCCTAAGGAGGGAGGATTGATCTAGGTGTATATCAGTGGCCACCCACCTATTCCAACTGGCTCAAAACAGTCTTCTGGAAATTTATTATTTTTAGCAGTTTTTCGGTTCCTAAACTTTGGAGGCCATTTTAAGGGCCTAAATGAATTTTTTTCAAGATTGTGCCCCCAAAATGAATATCCTCAATGATACCTTTCCAACGAGCTATCGTTCTCCCCAAACGAATATTGTATGCCAAATTTACGCCCCTGGGAAGTTGATACACCAAACTACCCAAAACAGAGTCCACAAAATTGTTGGATTTTCATCTTTCAGGGTTAGGGTTTTGGATTTTATTTATGTTAAAAAGGCCTTTAGAGCCTCATTGTAATCATATTCTTGCAAATGTGACTAGTCGTCATATCTCTTCTCAGAGATACGTTGCCACCATTCTAGCGAGTCTTTCACTTTGTATTTCTACATTTTGTACATTTTGCTCACTAATATAAATTGTGTATTACTGTATCTCTGTGTTTATGGTTATATCTCTGATAAATATATGTTATATTATTGGATATCTGATATATCTATGTACATTTATTTATTATATCTCCGCTCTCATTTTGTGCCTAAAATAACATGGATCAGTGGTATCAAAGCAGGCTGCTCTTGATCGTTTTTTCAGTGCATGTCCCTGACGAGGTCTGGGTATAGCAAGTTGGGTCTCAAGCTTGTCTCTCTTGAGGAAAATCGCCCTCACACTCCCAAGAAAACCTCCATGGCAGAAAAAGAGAAAAATGATAGAGCAGATGATTTTATTAATCTGTTGCTTGAGCAAGTTCTCACACGACAGAGGGACGAAATGATGGAGAATTTTTCTCACATCCTTCAAGGCCTATCAATAACAACAAGTGCGTCTTCATCAAGTGGCCTCTTTGGAGGCAACTCGCCTTTCAAGGTACAAGTTAATTTTGATATTCCCGTATTTGAAGGACAGATAGATGCGGATGCCCTAGAAAAATGGTAAATTATGCTAGAAGGTTATTTCTTTGTTCACAATTTTTCTAACAAGGAAAAGATCACCTTCGCACTCTTTAAGGCTCTCCCCCATGTCAAACATTGGTGGGAAACTTACTGGGAGCAAATTTCCACATAGGAGTCTGGAATATATGGGGTCGAGCCCACTTGGGATTTTTTTGTGGATGTAGTCAAGGAACAATATTACCCTATTGGTAACTATGACGATCAGTACATGAGATGGACCATGCTGCGTCAAGAGAGGGGCCAAGCTGTGCCAGAGTTCACCAATACCTTCCATACATTGCGCACTAAGATAGATATCAAATATTATGAGCGGCATTTGGTTTTGAAATATCGTGGGGCTCTACACAGGTACATCCAAACTGAAATGGAGTTTCTAGACATCTCATCGCCAGGAATTGCCTGTCGATATGTTTTCAAAATCGAGCAGAAATTTAGGCAACAGAACAAACGGGAGTTTGGATCTACAAATCTGCAACATACCAAATATGAGAAAGACGACCCTAACAAACAGCCTCTTGAAAACTAGTTTAAGCCAGAGGAAAAGAAGGGTCACGAAAAGACAAAGAAAGACACTGGGAAGTGGTGTGATTTCCACAAAATCACCTGGAACAACACCGATGAATGTCACTCAAAATAGTCATTGGTGGCCAAGATCAAAGAAAAAGATCTAAACCCAGATTTAGAATCTGATTCAGAAAATAATGGGAGAAGATAGATCATCGACGTAGACCCCACTGCTACTTTCACGACCGCAACAATTCAACCCAAAGAACCAAAAGATCCTGAAGAGGGGGAGCGCCTCTTCCATTCACAGATGTGGGTGAAGGGGACCTCGTTGCATTTCATTGTTTATAGAGGAAGCCAAAAAAACCTCATCTCAGGAGAGGTCTTCAAACAGTTGGGATTGTCAAAAACACCACACCCGTAGCCATACAGCATCGGGTGGCTTCACCAGGGACGAGATCTCCCTGTCAGCGAGCAGTGTCGATTGGCATACATCATCCAACCCTTCAAGAATGAGGTATTATGTGATGTTGCCTTGTTGGATTTCTGTGATTGTCTTTTAGGCCAGCCATATATGTGGAAGCACCATGTTATTAATGAGTATCGACCCCATAGTGTCATTGTTACTCTAGGGGGTCATCTATAAAAGATACCAGAGGTAGTTCCAACTATTGTCCCACCTAAAAAGTTTCACAAAGTAGTATCTCATACTACAAAATTCATCTTCTTAAGAGTCTGTTCAAAAGGTGAACAGAAGAACACCGCAACCACTGCAGCCTCAGTCCAAACACCTTTTATCCAGCAAAAGTAGGTCAACAAGATTGAAGCAAAGTGCAATGATTCCTTCCACACATAGTCATCTCATGTATCTATACTGTTTAAAAATATCCAACCCTTCCAGCCACAGGTTCGTGACAGCCTTCAACAAGCTAAGAAGCGCAACTTCTCCAGCAAGGCAAGCAGCTCATCAAGATGCAGATTAAGCAAACGCTTTTCCTTCTGCCCTGGGAAATCAACGCAATGGAGACCATTGCTTCCTAAGGAGAGAGGATTGATCTAGGTCGATATTGGTGGCCACCCAACTATTCCAACTGGCTAAAAACAATCTTCTGGAAATTTACTATTTTTAGTAGTTGTTTGGTTCCTAAACTTCTACAGCTGTTTTGGGGGACTAAATGAAGTTTTTTCAAGATAGAGCACATTAATGATGACAAAAGTCCTTGATTTATCCCCCCAAAATAATATCCTTTATGATACCTTTCCAACGAGCTATTGTGTTCCCCAAACGGAGATCGTATGCCTAAGTTACGCCCTCGAGAAGTTGATACACCAAACTATTGGGCCTCAAAATTGTCATTCACTTCCATTACATTTTCACCTATATTTCCATATTATCACCTTCATTCCACCTCCATTTCATTACATTTACCATGCCATTATCATTATTGGGTCACATTTATGTTTTTCCAAACTTTATTAATTCTTAGCATTTTTAAGTGAATTTGTGGTTAACAATTAGAAAATAATGTGCATATACTTATACCTAACAAGTGGGATGAGATTATTGACATGTGTAGGTCAAAAGGAAGCTTCTAAAAGACATTTATGTGGCCTCCCAAGATCAAATTCGAATTTGAATGGAGAAGATCATGGGATCATGAGGATATGTGTCTTATCATTTCCTATTTGGATGGTAACTCTAGAGATATAGGGAGAGAATAGTGGATCTCCATTTAGCCATCTAGTTGTAACTATATGAGATTTTTATGGATCTAGGGAGAGAATAGTGGATCTCAATTAATGGGGTAGTTTCTTATGTTCTTGTATAAATAAGAGAGCCTTCTTCTTTCAAAAGGCATGTGTAAAATTGGAGTTATGCTCAAGCTTTGAATACATAATTAGATTGTGGCACCTTACTCATGAATGTTCCTTCATTTTGACTTGGTTTTGCTTACATATGGAGCATCTTGATTTACCATCTCTCACACTTTTAGATCAGCTACCTAAAATGTGTGAGATTTAATTGCTTTTATAGATTAAAGTTCATTTGCTTTCTTAGTATTAGTTTTAGGATGATTGTGTAATCTTTGCTTTTCTAAAAACATTTCAATAAGGAAGATTTATTTATTTTCCAATTGGATTAAGTTTGAGGCAAGAGCTCATATTTATTTAGTTTCCTTTCATGTTTTGTTATTTACTTTCTTAGATCAAACTATCAATTCATTGTATAATTGAATAAAAGATCGGGCCAAGAAGGTGACTTTAAATTGGGTGATTGAACATTCAACCTATGCAATCATTGAGCTTTACTTTTCCATGGTTTTACATTTGCTTTCAAGATTCTCATTTAATTGCATTAACTGATATTCCTAAAGATCATTCTAAGAAATTGATTTAATCATATTTCAAGATTGAATGGTTGAATATTTAATACATGCAATTACTGAGTTATTTTCTGCACACTTTACTTGCTTTTCTAGGACATTAGAAGTTAAAGTATAAATAGTTGCTTACACATCATCTCAAGAAGGTAACACTTCATAATTGAATGCTGGAGTAACTAAGTATACATTAGTTGTTTTTGATTTCACAGGTTAGTTGAATTTCATTTTCCTTATTTTACTTTCATAGATTAGATGAATTGGTTTTCATTATTTTGTTGTTAGATTGATCTAAACTGAAAGACAATTTCTAGCACATATAGTGCACACACACTTCATCAGTTTACTAACCCCAGTGGATAATTTATGGGATCAATTTAAGACATTAAATTGACTGAACATTTTGGCACCGCTGCCGGGGAAGTGTGCATAGGAACTAGCTTTCAGTTTAGGGTGGATTTTATTTGTTTTTGTTTTTACTAACCATTTATGGACAAAGGATCTAGAATGCGGCCCAAAGACTTCATTGAGGAATGGTATCAAGAAGCGGTTACGCCACAATATTCATCAATTCTTCAAGAGATCCTTGCGGCAAATCAAAAGGTCAAGTCAATTTCGCATATCCTTACAAACAATCAGGTACATTTTTCAAGTTGGGATATGAGCATTTCAAAAATTCTAATCTGTAAATGGCTACATTGGAAGCATGAATATACTTAAAAAAAATAAAAAATAAAAATAGTTTTTAGATAGATAGGAAAAATAAAAATAAACTTTTATAGTTCTTAGAATAAATTTGATGTTTTGTGGTGCAGTAAGAACCATCCATCTACTAACCTTTGGCAGGAAGGATTTGCAATAAAACAAATGATTGAGAACAAGGAGCGGAAGCGAAAATCACAAATGACAATTTAAGATATGAGATCAATCCTTTTCATTTTATTTTTTTTGCAAAATTTATAGAGGATGATTGATATAGTTAGGTCTTCCCTTTTCCTTGGTTGGAAGACATCCACGCAGCCACAAGCCTAACCTTCAAAACCTGCAAATCAAAATGCACAACAATTGATTTTTGTTGCCAAAGCTTCACGAAAATTGCACCAGTCTCAACATGCGATTTTAAAATGGATTTTCTGAGCAAACCGGGATGAATTAAAAAAAAATTGAGACATGGGTTTTCTCTAGAACGGGGGTAATTAGGTGACTAGCAAGAAATTTCCTGAATTTGGCAGCCATTTAGGAGAAAATTGGGGTTCTTTCGAGCCTAATTTAGTAGATTGCGCGAAACGGATTTTGACTGTTACTGCCAGATCCGATTTTTGTGGCCAAATTTCAGCTTGAGACAGTTGGAGAAAAAGCCATGAATTTTCTTTTGATTAACACTTGTCCATTTATGGGGTTGATGTGAGCTGAAACTTAAAAAAATAAATAAATAATGATTGGAAGATTTCGCTGATTTTTCTGCCACTTTTCAACCATGATTTTAGCTGCAGAAACTACACAATTCTGTAGCTGAACAACAATTGGGCAGCTGAAAAACAATTCTAGAGATAAAAATTGATTTTTGCAGTTTTGTATTTAACTCAATGAACTATTTGTCAAAAATGCATTCTAAATCAGAAATTCATGATCAACATGCAATTTCATGTACAAACTTCATCTTTTACATTAGCATCATGTTTCCATGTTACACTTAAAGCATGACAATTTTCACTGTTTCACAAAAGCTTCAAATCAACATAACTTTTTCATACGATATCGAATTTCAACGATTCAATCATCGTTGGAAAGATCTCGACGGGATCTACATAATGAGAAAAGATATCATCTGAGTTGGAACAGAAAAATAATGAATAAATTACTGACAAGATACAACAGGTAACATGAGGCACTACTTTTGATAGAGGTAAAAATTCATTTGGTTTTCCTTCGTGAATTTGTTTTATTAGTATTGATTCTTAGTTTTTTTTTGTGTAAATGTCATTAATAGAGAGATTCATCACCTCTCCCTTTTGATAATCTTACATTCCATTGCAGAAGAAGAACTAGTTTTTTTTGCAGGTTCCATGAGGAAGAATAGATGACCATAACTGAACAAGTGTCTCTCAAAGACCATATTTATTTCACAAGAACATGATCAAAGCAACATTAAAGATGAAGCATTAAAAGCATGAGTTTTCAGATCAGATCCAACACTTGAAGAGCTTTCAGATGCCAGTCTCACTATTTCATTCCTTCTTCTTCAGTCAATAAAATCCTCATCTCATGTTCCTTCACTGCTTATTTTCTTTCACAATCATTTTCCTGCCTTGCTTTCACTAACTTGTAACCCACAAATAAAAGCAAGAAGCTCACCCACATGCTTATTGCCCATTGTCATTATTATTTTCCATTGCCATATTCCATTTTCATTTTCCCTTTCCTATCCTTTTTCATTTCGCAAATAAACTCTGCTTCAATGCAAATTATTGAGTCCATAATCCTTTGAGTCTAAAATCCTTGCAAAAACACCTTGAGGCTTGCATGCCTTAATGGCAAGTTCTCATGCCGACGAACAATGGGAATACATTAATGTCCCTTGTTCATCGAATCTTCTAGGTACTCGACAACAACAAAATTATTCGTACCTAACAAGATGTGTTTGGGCATCTTGACTCTCATTGTCATCAATGGTGAGAGTTCTCATGTTGGCTAGTGGTATCCATTAATGGCCACTAAGTCAACAATTTCCTGCTATATTCGACATCAGAACATCTATTCACATAGCAGGAATTGTGCCAATGAGTTTTGAAGACATGAAGACTATCATTTTCAGCATTTTGGAGCAAATAAAGAAGATATGCAGCTGCAGAACCAGATGGTAGCAGCAAAATCAGCACCATTCCGCAGCAGATTCAGCAGTTTTAGTAGAAGCAATAAAAAGTCATCTTGACTCTTTTTTCCGTGACTTGTCCAGCCACTTGAAGAAGATTATGTTCATAATTTTGTATACACCACACATGCAGCTCATCCATTTCCAAATGGTAAGTTAAGGTATGTCATTTTCTAACTTTTTACCATAGAATTCCTTGAAAAGATAGAATGATAATTTTTGGAAAAACACTCCTTTTCCTCATTTCATAAAATTGCCAATACCATCAGTTGGGGGGAATACATTCATATTCATATTTTTCCATGTTCATACCATATTCAGAAGCCCACATACTTTCAAAAAGATATTAACTATTACATTATTGTTATGAGCATACAAAAGCTTCCAAAAGTACTGAAAAAATAATTGGATACAAACACAATCATGGTTGTCACACAAGAACCAACTATGATGCAATCCAATAAAGATATACTTTGCAACAATAATCAAATTATCATTATGCAAAGTTCAAAGATTAAAAATGAATGTAACAACAAAATATGGTTGTAACACAAGAACCAACCATGTTGCAATTCAACTAAAAGACTTTGCAGTAGTATGAAGTTATCAAATGATATCATGCAAAGTTAAGCCAAAACTCAAGGATAAAAAAGAATTAATGTAATAGATTGCATGAGGACATGCAATAGATTCAATTGGGGGTATGTTGGGCCTCGAAATTTTCATTCACTTCCATTACATTTTCACCTATATTTCCATATTATCACCTTCAATCCACCTCCGTTTCATTACATTTACCATACCATTATCATTATTGGGTCACATTTATGTTTTTCCAAACTTTATTAATTCTTAGCATTTTTAAGTGAATTTGTGGTTAAAAATTAGAAAATAATGTGCATATACTTATACCTAACAAGTGGGAT